>VUQG01017900.1:6599-26630 GCA_015106755.1 Etia nguti
AGCAGTGTGACAGTTCAACTGTTTAGGAGGGAGATGGCGAGGGGAAAGAAACTGTTCCTGTGTCGGGTGGTCCTGGTCTGCAGGCTATACCGTCTGCCAGAGGGCAGCAGGTCAAAAAGTCTGTGTCCAGGGTGTGAGGGGTCTGTGATGATTTTCCATGCCCGTTTCCTGGTTCTTGAGAGGTGCAGGTCCTGGATGGAGGGCAGGGGGGCGCCGATGATCTTCTCTGCTGCCCGTACAGTCCGCTGCAGTCTGCGCCTGTTGTGCTTTTTTGTAGAGTTAGTGTTACCAATAAAAAGCTATGATGAAGAGTTTTAATAGTAACCTTTTAACAATCAAATCCAAATTCCAGCGTAGAGTGCAGTTTGATTTGACGATGCTAATGCTAAGTTAGCAGGAGCAACAGTTTGGGAGCGAAAACATTTGGATTTTCTAAATAGAGTCTGTGAAAGTGATCAGAAAACACAGAAAAAGAGAAAAATGTGACACAGGGGACTTTAAAGTTGAACCGGTGAAACACAAACAAATTATTTATGAATGGATTGAATCTGATCTGTTGATGATGGGGCTATAACAGAATCAGATTTGTATCTGTGGGCTTTGTGTTCTCCTGGTGTTTTTTAATTAGCACTTTGATTATTGGTTTATCTTACAGTGTTTGTTTCCTCCTGCTCCTTTATCGCTTTCTCTGCCTCTTCTTCTTCCCCCTTTCATTCCACACAGATATCACATATTATAGAATTTTAATGGCCTCATAAAAGCCTTCCTTTATGAGGATTTCTTTCATGGTTTGTTTAATGCTTGGACTGTACCAGTGGGTATTCTCTGACAGGGGTCCATGCCAGACTAATTAATCCTAAGTAACAATGTGTCGGCACAGATAGGAGAGCTGTTAGTGTTTAATACCATTGTGTTAAACATAAGTCCCAAGATACAAGATGTTGCAAAACAGTATCCTGGGCCTATGACAGAAGAGACTCTAAATTTTAAGAGTTACATTTCCAGGTGAAATAAAGTTCATAAAAATTATATTACTCACCACAGATGCATTTATAACAGCTGCCCTCAGTTAAAATATTGCTATTGATCTTCTAAGACGAACAGGTATCAGTGTCAAGTAGGGAATCATCCTAACTAGCAGCATCAGGGCATTATGTCTTTACTACCCGTTTCCAGATTTAAAGATGCTGGTTTGTCTCTGAGTTTCCAGGCTCTGTCCATCTGTCTTAATCTGAGTTTCCTCCTCTGTTTAGTTAAAAAGTAAGAGCTCTTCTAGTTGGCAGAAACCAAACGGCTGCCTTGGAGAAGGCTCTAACCTCTTGTCATGCTAATAAGCAATCAGCATCACATTCTGGTTGAGTGGAAGATGTCTTTTACCACTTCTAGTGAAGCTGCAGGGATTGAAATTCTGGCACTTCCGGTGGGTGAATTGCTCATTAGCCCTGCGTGCTCCTATTTTTTCTCTCTGTCATTTCTAGGAAAGGCAAAAAGAGAGAGAGGAGATTTTTATAAATGGTAGCAATGAGCCATGGCCTTTAACTTCAATTTGTTGAGCTAACCGTATGCAAACTCGCATGCAAACCAGGCAGAACCAGGGAGATGAAGGATTTTAAATGTAACCCCGAGATCAGATCGTAAAGAGACAAATCATAACCTCTCCAAACAATAATATATCAGCCCTCTCTCTCTCCCCTCCATGTGTGTCTCTCCACTCCAGTGCAGCTGTGGATGATTACCATGAAGGAGCGATTGGGGAGCTTGTTGGAGAGGGAAAAAACTCCATCAACTGTGGGGTAATTAGAGAAGAGGAGAGGAGAAGAGACAGGAATAAGGAGATGCTAGAAATGACAAAAGGAAGCGATGGAAGACAGTGGAAGAAAAATGACCATATTGTCAGTTCTGTGTTTTGGCATTATTACACAGAATTATATTCTTTGCTATGAAAAACAAATATCATGTAATTACTATGAGAATGCATACAGAACATCAGACCCATATGCAGTGCACAGAGCAAGCACAGAGGACATCATTAAACAAAGGCCAGCATAACTATAACTATACTCCATGATTCGTGTAGCTTCTGTTGCTAAGCCTGTCTGGCTCTGAGTTCAAGCTAGCTTTAGCTTAAGCCACTTAAATTTGTTAGCTTCTTTAAAATATCCATGTTTATAGCTAGGTGATGTTGATTTAAGTATCTGATTAGGTTTGCTGCAATTAACCTTTTTGTAGTGGTCGCTCAGTTTACTTTGGCTAACATTGTGTCTTCACTTGTACTGAACAGCTTCCGTGCTAACTATAAGTTAGCGTGCGAGTGACAATGGGATGTGCATTTCTTGCGCATGCCTGAAATAGACTGAAACAGCTGATATTCAGGCATTCGTGAGCCCAAGCTACAGCTGCATTTCTAACACGGGATACTCGATTACTTACGGGCAGGACAGCGGTGTGGTGTTTATTCCTTGTTTAGCTTCAGCGTTTCAGTCAATGGAACGTGAAAAAATCTGGCATTTTCCATAGTATTTATATCAGTACCTCAGTATCCAGAATCAGTCAATCGGTGATCTGTAACCATGCATTATTTAGTAGGTTTAAAATGAAATGCCCAGTAACTTAATAACATGCCACATGTAGTAAACTGTATATGTGATTCTATAATCCCAAATCAATTTTATAAAAGCCGTTCCCAATCTGCATTTAAAATGTAGTGCTGAAACTAATGGTGCTGCATATGAAAATATGGAAGCAGCTACTCATTGGTTAATGATGTTGCAGTGTTACTGTGAGCTCTCCTGCATCTGAAAGATTTTTCACATTTATTATTGATATACAGTATCTGTGTGTTTTTAAAAAAGCATCATCCAAGCAGGAGTAGATGTGAGATTTCAGTCACCGATGGGAGAGAAAAAAAAAATTGCCACTGGTCATAAGTTGCTCATGACAGTGAATCTCGTCCCTCTCTCCCGTTATTGCCTGAGGGGACCGTGCTGGCACTCCACCGCTGTCAAACCTCGCCTCACACAGAATTCTGAATGCTTTTCTTTTCTGAATTATGTGTCATCTTCCGCAGTGGGACGGCGTCGGCCCTTTTCCAGACTTGGCGGAGCCCCCGAAAGGCATCCAGATGTTATGGCACCCCACCATCGTTAAGCCCTACCTCACACTGCTGTCTGAGTGCTCCAACCCAGACACCCTGGAGGGAGCAGCTGGGGCTCTGCAGAATCTAGCTGCTGGCAGCTGGAAGGTAAGAATGCAGTACAGTGGCTGAATCATTCAGATACTCAATGGCATCTGCAAGATGCTCTCCAAAATTTCAGTAGGTGCCAAAAACACTCTGAAAGTAATAATATAATAATATAAAAAAGCTTAACCTTTTCAGATATTCTTTTGATTTTGTGATGAAGAATGTTGTCATCTTTTAACTAGTCCTTTAAAATTTTCTCTTACCTGAGAGCAACAAGTAGTTTCAGTACATAGTGTCTGAAATCAGCATTTGGTTAAAAAAAAAAAAAAAAAGAAGCATTTTTTATTAAAGAAAATTGTCTTTTTAAGCGATAATTCAAAGATAAGAGCATTTGTAATGTATTCTTTGCTGTTAATTACACTGTTGACGAGCAGCATGATGCCTCACCAATCCTAGATTTGAATATGCTGTCCCCATGCTTGTGTGCCACCTTCTATCCGAGTAATCAGTACTGAGTACCGAGGACCTTGTGTGGGAATTAATAAAGCTTTCTATATGTGGCAATCTAACTAATATTTTGGTCCTATAACTGTGCAATGAAAGGAGCTTTCCAGAGCATGACTCCTAATGATCTGGTGATCCTCTGGTTTACAGACCACCTGGCAGGTCAGGTGTTTCTTCTAAGAACCTTGTGTTCTATAACGTGCCTTGCTGGCAAAGAGTTACACCCGTTATCTCCTTCACAGACACATCCCCAGTTTACGCTTGCGTCTGTAATCGTGTGCTTTCGCATTTTGTTACTGCCCACATCACTTCTGCTAGCGTGTCAAAGGGCACAGTTATACCATCAGTTGCCTAGAGAGGACAATGAAAGAAAACAGGATGTAACCTCTTGACATCAACAAAACGAAGTCGTTTACACCTTGCGAAAGGGAACACTGTGACTTCCACTGTTAACGTATTTACCTGTTTTCTCTTTGTTTGGTACGAATGAGGTCAAAGCAGCAAACTCAACAACACAGAAGCCTCAAAAAACTGCAGTTCCTGCAATGGACATTTAAGAGTTTCAAAAGCAAGTCATTGAAATGTGCAACCTTAATTAATGGGTAATTTTCATAAAACTTATCAGGCTGTTTATCAGTTTGTTTCTTAGCACTAGTTAGCTGTATGTGTGTCTGTGCATGTGTACAGTTTATGGATACAGCAAGCTTGGCACTCTTATCCAAATATGGCAATTTGTGGTTCCGAAAAATGAACATGGATTTGGCCAAAACACTAACAATGATACAAATAAATCTCTTCTGACATCTCTGTCCACCTCTCCCCTCCCCCTGTCCTGCCCAGTGGTCCGTCTATATCCGAGCTGCGGTGCGCAAAGAGAAAGGACTCCCTATCCTGGTGGAGTTACTGAGGATAGACAATGATAGGGTGGTTTGTGCTGTGGCTACAGCCCTGAGAAACATGGCTCTGGACATCAGGAACAAGGAGCTAATTGGTGAGTAGCCACACTCGCCCCCACCAGTCCATACAAAGAAATCTACACAGTCTGAAAAAGACGACGGGGAAAACAAGCCTTTACGAGAGCAAAAGCACACTCTGACAGTGGAGAAGAATAACATCTTTATGGTCTTTTTCTGGATGTTAGGGAGTAATTAAAAATAAATTTCTCTGAAGACTAGTTATCGTCACACACTGAGAGAATTACTCCCTTGCTTCAATGCATCCTTATGATATTGGTTTCTGCAGACACGTTTAAATGTCATGTTTTAGCATCTATAAAAAGTTGTTAAAATATTATTTAAATAGAGCGTCACCGGTCTTTAAATTTGTTTCCACTTTGTAAGCAGAAGGTAGTGTTTCTTGGACTGATCGTTTACTGCTACGTTTCCCTTTGAGACTGAGTGATGTCTGTAATACCTCTGCTTTTCTGCTGGTTCCCATAGCAACCACCACATGTTTCCTTCCACTTATTCTGTCTGATGCTGAGTGTCTGATGGTCGATGTGATGTTTCTCTGTGTGAATGCAAGCGTCCGTGCGCAGGCTGTAATGTTAACAGAGCATGCAGGTATATTTTGATAGGACATATTGCTTTCCCCTCAGCCGTGTTGTGTGATGTGCTTCTAATGCAGTTTATCATGTAAACACATGTGTAGCTGAGGCTGTCAGCAGCAGATATTAATAGCGTCTGCAGTGAGAGGTTTGCTTTGAGCCAACTTGTGCAGACATTCACTTCCCAGTGTGTTTATATCTTTGTAATTATAGCGGTATCAATCATGATCGTTAAAAAAAATCCCTTTAGAAACACGAACATCAGAATGTTCAAACCGATCCAGTGCCAGTACAGTTACACTGTTCATGACAGCTTATCACTTTACTGCAGCATCAGATTATCCACACACTTTACAGCTGAGCGCTGTGAGTACAATAACTAGCACTAACAATATTCACTTTTCTGGTTCTGCAGGTGCTCGTCTCACACGCAATGAGAGAATCACTTCTCACAATAAACGAGCTACGTTAGAGTGAGTCACTGACACAGGCGTAGATAAGGTGTTGAGTCACTGGGGACCAGTGAACTGTTGGGGGTTTAATTTAATAGTGATTTGTTTTCTGTGCCACTGTGCCCTGTGCATTGACTCACAGGTGTTCTTTTCTTTGTTTTGTTTTTCTTTAAAGCTTCTAGCTGGCCTTGTTGAATCGCTGCGGTTTAGTGATCTATTTTTAGTGTTGAGCAATATTTCTACTCTAGTATTTTCTTCTTTCGTCTTATTTTTGCATTATTTTTGGATTATTGAGGGTCTACAAAAGATTGTCACTCCTTTTTCTACCTGGTCAAATTCGAGAACAGAAAAGCATCTGCAGTCTACGTTCTGAGGAGTTTCTTCTAGCTGTGATATTTAGTTGCGATACCCGTAGTACCTCCAGGTGCAGCCTTATTTCCCAAGGTGTCGCCACAGCTGATGGATTCATAAAATTAAAAAAACAACAACAATTAAATATAATTAAAATGTTTCTGTGACAGTAGGAAACTGCATTCTTTTTACAGTGCAGCCTTTTTCATATTTTCTCTGTTGATCTCAGTCTTTTTTCATAACAATAATTTGAGCAGTGAAAATGACTGATGAATGTTTCCAGTACTGCAATTTTGTGGCATTAACTAAATCAGTATGTTTATGTGGTTCTTACCTACCCTTAACTTCATTAATTAGCTACCTGTCCAGCTATCCATGTCTTCCAACACATCATGCTTCTGACCATTTCTCTGCAGCAGTCACAGAAGTAGCTAGTATCACTGCAGCCACCTAGAGCAGCACTGCATCACCACTTGTTCTGCTGTATTGAAGAAATTGATCTGGATGTGGATAAAAATTTAAAGAGTTCTTCCTTTGCGCTCCAGCAAGTGTAATGAAATTTGTCCTGTTAGGTTTTGCTTATTCTTGCTGGTCACATGGCCGTCCCTCAACGCTCCTGCCTCGACGTAGAAATAATAAAGTTTTATTGTTCAAATCAGTAACAGTTTCTTCTTATATATTATGTACGCCAGCAGTAAAACACATGTAGTCTGCATGCAAACTGTCAGTGAGTCACGACGTGCAACTAGACCCCCACCGCCACCACCGCCGCCACCCCAGGGTGATGACCCAATCAGAATGGAGGCCAGAGAGCAGAGCGGACAAGATTTCCTGACAGCAGTGCCCAGGTGTCATGGGAAATGTAGTCAGTCTGTGTGAACTCACGTGGCCGTGTTTCCATCAGTGTCTGACAGCAGGCCTGCCAGGCTGGAATTTTACCTCTCTAGTAGTGAGCTCCAGCTTCCAGAAGCTTCTTTCTTTAAAAAAGAAACGAGCGAAGAAAAATATTTTGATATTTGTGACTTTTTTTTATTTTCCTTTGCTTTTTTTAACTGACTTACAGCTGTTTCCACATTACATTCTGTACTATAGTAGAAATTACAGTGAAAGTACTGTGAAATTACACTAAATATAAATGTCTACTGTGTAACGTTAGCTTATAATCTATATGATTAAAGTTCAACACATTTTGCTAATTGTTCTACTGGGTAAATTTAGTAAAATATAACAAAATTGTCTTTGCTGCAAGTTTTGGGATTCTGAAGGTTCCTACATAATTTTTGATAGATAACAATGTTCAGCTTAATAATAAATTGTATAAGGGTTTTTCCCCCTTAAATCATGTTTTAATCAGTTCATTTAAAAGTTAATACTACTCCTTGCCCTTGTGTTAGAACTACAGAATAAATATTAATAATACATTTATTTTTTTAAATGCAAATGTCTTCTACTGTTTCACTTTTCCACATCAAACTTGTGTAATGTGCATGCTGGACCAGGGTCTGGTTTTCTTTACCAAACCTAATATTAACTGCTTTATTAAATCCAGTCTTTGGAATGGTTTTTACATTGGTTACACCATTGTGCGTTCATGTGAATGCACTCAAAGTACGTCTTTTGCCTAGGAGTAGGCATCGTCTTGCTGATTTTTTTATATGCAGCAGGTTCAAACTGGAGCAAAAGGTGATTTCAGAAACAGTGAAATAAGAAAATTGTTAGACTTGTACAGTCGAGACAAAAACTCTGAGCATTCTAACTTAATAGGAAAAACAAAAGAAGCTCTGATGTAAGCAAAGCAAAGAAAGCAGTTTCTTTCAACATTAGTGTACTGCAGAGCATCAGGATTGTTGATCTTTTTGTGGAGGAATTGGTTAAGGTGAAGGAGCTGTGCAACTTCCAACAAATTGAATTGAATCCTCTTAATAAGTTACAGGGTTTCTGTCCCTCCTGTGTGAACGTCTTTACTTTGTAAAGTCAACACAACAGTGCTGTAAGTTTGTTGCATTGTTAGAGGCTGAACAGAGCTGGCCCCATACCTGCTTCTGACTAAGTGCAGGATTTAAACCCAATTTTAGCAGGAGGAAGGCTTCAGTATGGCTGGCAGTAACTGGCTAACTATTTGGTTACAAACTTACAAATAAAAAGTAAAGTTATGACCAGTTCAAGACTTGGCATAAGTCATGTCTAAGGGTAATTATCCAACCCATCTAATAACACCTATTGTTGGGGAACTGGAGCTCATCCCAGCTAACAATGGGCCTACAGAGAAAGACAGTTTAGAATCATCAATTAATCTAAAATGCAGGTTTTTGGACTGTGGGAGGAAGTCAGAGTATCTGGAGAAAATCCACACAAGCACACAAAGAACACACAAACTCCACACAGAAGCTCCACAAAATGTTTGTGTTTCGCTCCCATTCCTACATTTTTTTTTACCTTCTTCATATATTATTCACCTCACCCGTTCTCTCCCTGTCACTTTCACCCACCACAGGTAAATATGCCATGAGGGACCTGGTGCACCGTTTGCCTGGAGGCAGCAACAACAACAACAGCAGTGGTGGGGGAGGAGGCGGAGGAGGTGGCACCAACAGCAGCAGTGGGCTGGTGGGGAAGACCATGTCGGATGACACCATCACGGCTATCTGCTGCGCGCTGCATGAGGTCATCACCAAGAACATGGAGAACACCAAAGCCCTGAGGGACGCTGGCGGCATCGAGAAGCTCATTGGCATCGCCCGCAGCAAGGGAGACAAGTAAGCCGAATGGGAAGACGATGCCATGTTGATGAGGGGGTAAACAAAAAGGATGTGGAGGTGAAGTTAAAAACAGCAGAAATGATCTAACTAGTCAAGGTTGTAAGGAAGCACAAACTCTTTAGTTTTCTAAACGCTGATCACATTTTAAAACACAAGATGCAAACAGGTGGACTGATGAAAAGGATAAGGAAGGAGTTGGAATATGGATGTCTATTGGTATGAAGAGGCTCAGAGTTGAGACAGGAGAGCAGGTTTACAGAGGCTGTGTGATTGTTTTTCTTAGTGCTGTGAGTCACCAGTCAAGGCAACAGAAAATAAGATCCAGCTAAAGTTTGGCCAGTCTGTACCCTGTGCGCTCCCTGCACAGTCTGTTTACCCACACACCTACATTGTTTTTATTGGACAGTCTGTAAAGAGAGAGAACACAGAGGCGCAGAGCAAGGAGTATAATTTTAACTTGTTTAACTTGCTAGAACGAAACATATTTACAGTCCACATCTTGCAGTGCTTGAAGCTTGTGCTGTAGTACCTACTTGGCTCTAAGTGAGGCTTTTGTTTGTAATATTACAATACTGTGCACTAAAGCAATACAAATTATTTAATTTATGACTCAAAATAATTTAAAGGTATTCATTGTATTTAAAGGATTTAAAGGTAGCATCTATGAAGCTGAAGATCCAGCAGTGGAAGTTTCCCACAGCTACAAATCCTTTGATGGCACCTAGTGGCATTTGCCAGACTTGTCAAGACTACGTTTAGCTGCTGCCTTTTTGAGGTTTCTTTATCAAACAGGAAACTGTTAAGCCTAATCCTAATAGTAGAGAGGGTGTCTGTCTCCGAAATGCAAACTGGTTCTACAGAAGAGGGGCCTGAAAGCTGAAGGTTCTACCGCTCGCTCTACTTCCTAAAAGTAGAATTTAAGGCTTTTTAAGGAACTCTTGTTAGATATATTAAGCTGGGTATCACCTGCATAGAAACAAATGTATGCTATGCCTGCTAATAATAATTGTCTAAGGGAATGTAAATAGAAATGGTCCCAGCACAGAACCCTGTGGAACTCACCAGATGATCAGTTAGCTGTTTTACAACGACTCTTTCAAGATTTGTTGAAAGGAAGGTTGGAGATATGCAAGCAGTTAGCTAAGACAGCTGGGTCAAGTGATGGCTCTTAAAGTCATGGTTTAATTATTGCCATTGTAAAAGCTTTTGCCAAGCAACCCATTGATAAAGATAGATTGATCATATTTATTTATGATTGAAACATTAATTAATGGTAGCACTTATTTGAGCAGTCTAGTAGGAATGGGGTCTAATAGTCACGTTGATGGTTTGGGGGAGGTTATTATTGTAGTTAACCAAGAAAGATCAATTGGAGAGAAAGAATTTAAATAAATTTCAGTAGTTTAAGAAGTTCTGCTACATAATGATGCATCTGTGGGATGGCTGTGAACAGTCAGCTTCTTTAATAACCAAATAGTATTTTAAATGTCACTGAAATGTGTGGCATTCACTTTGTGTATAACATCGCCTACACACAGATTTGTTTGCAGTATAGCTAATGTTAGATTTGTTAGCATTAGCAACCTTCATTCCTAGCCACTGGCCTGTACAGGCTGTGTTTCCGAACAGCTTACAGCTCTTCATTTTCTCTTTCAGAATACTATAATAATAATAACACTATAACCAAGCGGTAGTAAAACTTGAAAAAGTGCAACAAACATTTTCAAGAATTTGCTTGTTGATGTTCTTGTCTCATTTTCTAAGGCTGAAGCCGTGCATAGTGGCTATTGGTCGCATAATATCTTAAAATCAGCAATGAATTAAATCTTATTTTTATCAGTTGTTACCACTTAACAGAGGAAGCAGCGCTTAAACATCTAGTCAAATAGTCAGGCACATCCCTAATACAATTAGATATATGATTTAAAAGCAGTCCCTAGGAAACCAGAAGTTCAAAGAGTGGGAGTTCTCCTAGTTAAAATTCCCTGATGACAGCTGCTGACATCTGCTAAGTTGGTTTTAGCAGCAGCTCAGCTGTGTTATGATTAGATTTTGGCACTGAGGAATGACTAAAGTACAGACAAATATTACAGATAAAAGTGAGTGAATATAGATATAGATAATATGATGTAGCATAACTTCAGCTGTAATTTTAGCTCACTTTTGTTCTAACTGCATAACGTATACATCTCTATCTATTGTCATGTAGAAAAAATGTCGCGCCTGCTGTGTACTTTTTCTGTTTTGTCTATTTCTATATCCTAGCATGGCATGCAATGCTCAATGATAGATAGCATCCTAAAACTAATTGGTTATGTGTTTATTATTAGACTCACATTTAGATAAAATTACAGGTACCAGTTTAGTTGTCTTGTTTCTCAAAGAACATTTTTTCAGCGTTCCCTGTTTGCGTCGCTGAAATGACACAGCCCGCAATCTGAGGACCCAAAACAACAACATTATCAAAATGTCTCGAAGAAATAAAGTTTAATTTCCTACCCACTGATAATGCCATATGAGCCAATTAAACCCACAGTCATTAGTCACTTGGGGGAAACGGAATGAAATATTGGCTAATAAATCAATCAGAAAAACAATTATGCAATTTGTCCTTCGAACATTTAAGTGGCACATCAGAGAAGATGAAGAAGACGTTTTCCTCGAAGGCTGCATGAGATGCTGATTTACTCTGTTTTGTCTTTTTCGTTTTCATTCTGAACTGTGGTGTTTTTATAAAACGGCATCTGCTCAAACCGAACAGAGCAGAGGACGGTCGAGCTTTACATTGTGGTTTTTTGTTTTCCTCTCTGCTGAATTCCCAGACATAGTCCTAAAGTGGTGAAAGCTGCATCTCAAGTCTTGAACAGCATGTGGCAATACAGAGACCTGCGCAGCCTCTACAAAAAGGTAAAGCCTCTCTACTCTGGTATACACTGTGCAATTCCATGTAACACCATTGCAAGGTAACTAAACACTGCCTCAAATCTTCTCCTCTTCCTTTGCTTTCACTTTGGTCTCACGCAGGACGGCTATTCCCAGTACCATTTTGTTGGCTCCTCCTCCACGATAGAGAGAGACAGACAGCGACCTTATTCTTCCTCTCGTACGCCCTCCATCTCTCCTGTACGGACCTCGCCCAACAATCGATCAGGTGAGCCTACACATCCCCCTCTCCCGTCTCCCCATTCATCACTCTTTCCACCAGTACAGTCCAGTCAAACAAGTGGCGCTCCGATATATCTCAACTGTTCTTCAACCTTCACACTACAGTGACCACTGGTAAATTACTCCACTGTCAAGGAAAATCCTTGCACTAAAAAAGTTTCCCGCCCTTGTGTTAAGCTAAGGTTTGACTAATAATAATGAGAATCTCCAAGGCCTCGGTGTTTCTGGGCTGATGGAGACACTTTGACAGTGATCATGTTGTGCAAGACACACAAGCCTTGAAGAGCATTCATCGATACAGTTCCTCCCGTGACAAAGTAAAATGGGAGTGCCTGATATTTATTTATTTATCTAAGCTATCTAGTTTTTATTGAGAAATTATAATGCCCTTAATAACATGCATTTGCAACTCGTCACTGTGCATGTGCTGCCTTAGCTTTCAAGTTAATGTGACAGCAATTACGTGGGTGGTGGAATTGCGGTTTAAAACATGTGAGCGGTAAATACGGAGGGAAGCCCGTTTGCTGTTTGCATAGATTGTCTGGGGCAGCTGTCAAAGTGTCCTTTCACAAGATACCAAACGCCAAATTCATCTCATCCATCGGTGTGTGAGTGTGACAGAAGAAGTGTTTAAAGTGCACAGAACAAAGTGCTGTGTGAATGTGTGTATGAGAATGAATATATTCAGTGATGTGTTTAGTAAGAGTCAAGAAATACTCTTAGCTCTTTTTTTTTCTCTTGTTTTTGGCCAATGTAAGTGTTGCATAATTAGTTAGTGCTCGGAAGTTGGTTATAATATACATGCATCGCTCAGACACACACATCACACAAATAAAGTACATAAATTTCACTTCCCACAACTGGAGCACGGTCTTCGTGGACTAGCTGTTACTACAAAAGGCAGCACACCAAAAACACTTGTTGGGAGGTCCTGTTTAATAGCTTTTATTAGTGAGCTAGTGGCTGCAGCTGCCTGCCAAATGCTTAATACACAGCTTTAAAGCTTATGGTACAATTAGTAAAAAATACACTCCCTATAGATTTTGCATGAAATTTGCTATGACTAAAGCAGTTTTTCATATCTGGCTGTAAACATTTTTATATCATCTATAATGTGGTAGTCTATGAGGATTAACTCACATTTGCAGCCAGCCTCAAAGAGCAATTAAAGGGACTGCAGGTCAGCAGGAACTGTTGGCAGCCATCATCACCACAGTCAATATTCACAGCTCTCAATGTCACGTCTGCAACCTCAATTCCTCCATTTCCAGTGATTATGATTTTAAAATAACACCGAATGCATTTATGTCGCGCTTTTAGTGTTAAATTGCTCATATTGCCATTAAATGTCTGTACCAGCGATTTAATGGCAATCAACAGAAACAGTGTCACAAGATTTGACAGAAAGCCAAAAGTGTGAAGCAGTTTGTGGAGGAGAAAGGCATCACAAAGTCGGTCATTAAGATCTCATTTAAATTGGTGTTCAGTTATAAAATCTGTTTAATCTCCTTTAACCAGTTGTTTCAATTATCAGCCACTGTGTTGTTATAGATGTGAGTTAGTCCTAGTGTCCTTGTTAATAGCAATACCACTTTCAAACTTAGTACTTCCCCTCCCACCACAGATGTACAGATGGGTCATTTTTCCATTGTTTAACATTCTGGATGCCAATAACAGAGCTGGGCAGACAGTGGCTTACATAATTTGGATATTGCTTGTAAAGGTTTAACAAAAAAATCTTATTATTCCAAGAAATAAATTAAAGTTTAGAGATGCTGTGAGTATTTGTTTTCAAAGGGAGATATATTTTGTACTGGCCATACACGATTCAAAACCACCTTTTTTTAATGTAAAACTGTGAAAGCAGTTCACAAGAAACGCGCAATTAGTATATTGCCCTCAAGTCTAATTTGGGCACAGCCTTTACTCACAGCCAGGGACAAAACATTTTAAATGAAATATGAGATGATATTTTAGCATTTAATGAGCTTAAATGAACAATACAGCTTTCTTACAGGAGGGGAAATAAAGATAATAGGTACCCTTTAAAGTTTGTTATATAACGCCCAATTTAATGGCAATCAGTGTAAAAGGTGTCACAAGATTTCTCAGAAAGCCAAAAGTGGGATCCTGCTGATGGAGGAGAAAGGGATCACAAAGTCAGTGAGGCTTATATGATGACCTTGACTGCCAAGTTTCATGGAAATCCACCCTGTAATATACAGAATATAGTCATACTGTCATTCACAGAGCCAAACAGCTACAGCTGCCAACTGTGAGCTAATGCATAATTCAAAAATAATTCCAAATGACTTTATGCAAGAGCATTTGAACATTTTTCACGTATTAGCCATCTGCATTTAAAAACAATAGCCAAGGCTGGATTTATGAGCCTTCCAGCTGACAAACCGGCAAAATAGAAATAAGTATGATAAAGACTGTAATTCAAAAGCTCATTTCACATTTTTTAAATTTTGCAGGCAGTCACAGATTTTCCACTAAGCCTTTTCTTTAATTTCACTCTTTCTTTTCTTTTTCAAATGCACACAAAGGAAATAGTTCCTTTGTGTTTAAAACCGTAAGAATAAATGCATTTCAATAAAAGTCGATGATTGGGTGTTTAGGTGCCGATATTACAATGGATTTGTTGTGGCAATAGAGCAATAATGAGCATCTGGATCAATACTAAATGGATTATAACATACAGAGAGGGAGGCAAAGAAACAGGCCCAGTAACACAAACAGGCGTCATAACCTGCAGCTTCTATGTGAGAGGCTGCTGTCAGTGATTTGTAGATCAGAGCAAACCATATGGCACTAAATCAATTGCCGACACGACTTACCAGATCCAACTTATTGTCACTGTCACTGATCCCATCATCCCCTTCTCTTTTTTCAGACTGTGGGTGTTTATATTTCTTCTGATACTTTTAGGATGCCTGTTGGGTACAAGAAGATTTTCAGGTCACCAACAACAAGAGAACTTAATAAGCCAGTGGGAGTCTAAAATGGTGAGAATATATAGGAGTGGCCTTGCAGTCAGACAGCAAGAGAAGAAGAAGAAAAGAGAGGATAGACTAAAGCCAACACAGGGAGGAGGGATGACTCAGTATTTACCTCTTTGAATCACAGCCTGGTCAAAAAGCTAAAGATTTGTGGAGAATGGTCCAAACCCACAGAGCCATAGTAAAAGCTGCTCCCAGTACCCCTGTTTTTAACTCATTCCAGAGTGATGGTTAGAGCATGTAATGCATACAGCGAAGCCACAGCGTCCTGTGCTTTCATTGGCAGGTAAATGCAAGAGCTCAGAGTGATGCAGTTTAAAAGTTGCTCTGAAAGGACTCCACCGTGTTGCAAATACTTGTCCTCCCTTTTGTAGTTTCTTCCTGATGTGTGTTGATAATGTGTTGACTGATCTAAGGTTAAACATACGTGTGTGTGTGTGTGTGTGTGTGTGTGTGTGTGTGTGTGTGTGTAGCGAGTGCTCCTGCGTCCCCCAGGGAGATGATGGCGTTGAAGGAGAGGAAGGCAGACTACGAGTCAACTGGCAATGCCAGTTACCATAGCAGCAAGGGCGAGCACACATCCCGGAAAGACGCCATGGCGGGTAGGAATTCCAAACTGCACGTTTGTCACAAACACACATAAAGCTGTTTCCAGCAGAGGTGATGGTTTTAGTATAAAGGAGCGTGCGTCTAGAGATATGAAAGGAATAGTTTCATGGGAAATTTATTTCTATTCAGAGAGAGATCATGGCAGTGAAAAGATACCACTTTCATATTTGTAGTGTAGCTTAACCCAAAGATAAATCCACCTATCAGTGCTTATTACATCACACTTGTTTTACTTTTTTGTTCAGTAGGTTGTTGTTACTGTGTTACAGCTGAGATTATGCAAAAACATCACAGATTACTCAAAATAGATTTAATCAAGATATATCCTTTTAGTGTGGGAGTCTTAGTGATGCTGGTTCCTTAGTTAGCTGGGTAGCTAACAGACTGCTAGCAGCAGCTTCAAATTTCTCTATAAAAAATTGTCTGAAAAACAGACACCAAGAAATTAGACTAAATCTTTCCATTGTAAGCCACTCCAACTATAAACCTTCTTATATGCATAGGCTGTATATAAAAGATGGATGCAGCCACAGTGACATGACCAACTGGTTAGTAAGGTCCCTTTATGAGCCCTCAAGCTGAGTATTTCTACCTGTGCTATGTTAGTGCTTTGAAATTGGATTTGTCAAGTGAGGGTGCAGACTGACGTGAGCAGCCACTTCTCAGTCACGAGGTAGGCTGACCAGAAAAAGTACCGCTCTTTTTATGACTACCTAACTAGCATCTGAGACCACTGACTGCTGCTGTCTGCTCACTTTGCACACCTGAAAGCTGTGTCTGTGTTTTCTCTCTGGACCCTTGAACTAAGTCAGTTCTGACCTCTGGCCTCAAACACCAATCTCCCCATTGGAAGGCCTTAGGCTGTTACACCACCATATCTTACAAGGAACTTTTCATTATCAGCAGGATTTTTCTTCCAACATCACCATCAGCACAGAGCTTTTATCTTGTTGTCAACATCCTGGGTTTTAGCGAGGGTTTCATTGTTTTATGGGGTCTATCCTTGCAGAGAGTTCACACCAAGAGCAGTTGTTACATGGGAAACAAAAAAATCCAAGCTCTCCTTAATCACCATTCATCATCCTCTTCATTAATGTTAATGCAGCAGGTGTCCAGCTGATACCACTGGCAGCCTACTCCCATTTGATTGCTTTAATTATAAAAACTGAGTAAACGATTTAGAGCATGAACTCATCCTCACTATGTCTGCAGGTCAAATCCCCGGTGGGTCTTCAACACTACACAGAGGAGCGTATGTGTCCCCAACCGATGACCTGAAGTATAATCAGGTATGACAAGTCCCTTTCTTTAGGAAACACATTCCATACTCAGGTTTCATGTACATGCTAAAGGTGACTTGTTACCTCTACACCAGCATTAAAGGAGGACATGAAACACTGCACATATAAAGGCTAATTTACATCATGGAGCCCTGCTCTCAAAAACTGGCCTAGGTTTAACACTGCAGCCTGAACACTGAAACTAAAAAGCAATCTAAGGGGGTCACTTTGATACTGCCCCTATCTGCAAAAATGAGTTTTATGTTAAGAAACAAAGGATATACTGTCCACTTTCGCACTCTGTCTCTTTAGCAGTAAGTGTTTCTTGCTGTTGTTTGTCGTTGTTTGGCTAGCTGCACTAAAACTGAAAAGCAAAGTAAGGCTTTTATGAATGAAGACAGTGTGGAGGACTTTTTTCCACTGAGTTATTTCTACTATTTAGATAGCATAAACTAATGTAAGTCTATTAGCAGCAACCAACCACCCCACCCAGTGAAATCACGTTCTGCACTGGCACAAGATGGCACAGTGGTAAATCTATGTCATTTTTTGGGGACCAGGGCTTCATAGTCTAAATTAGCCATTATACATGCAGTGCTCTGTGTCCACTTTAAACTCAGAAGGTTCCTTCCTTCATGAAATGAATTACTAACACCACAAGAAGCAGGTGTGAATAAAAATAAGATGTAAAGAGAGATGAAAAAATAAAAACACCAAAGGCAGGTTAGTGATTATATTTGAACTCAGTAGTTTAAGATGCCCCGGGTTCTCTGAGGAAACGTTTGAACACCCACAACACTCAGCATCTGATAGACTAGAAAGCATTAATGTTTCCATGCTGCGCTGCCAGCTTTATTCAATTCTTTATGACTCATCTCACCTTTAAGAGAAAGATCTGCTGTATAGTTCTAGGTGGATATGAAATATCATAGTGAAACTGAATCATATAGGTTTTAATAGTGATACTATAAAGACACTGAAGTCCTAAAAGGTCACTATAAACCTATGAAGAATGTCGTTTAAGCATTATGCACACCCGTGAACTCCAGTTATCCTCACAGTCTAATTTTTGGTTGGACGGTGTTGCCGGTAAAAGCTGATCACATTACCCATCACTCACTTTTACGAAGCAGTGTCAGAACCCAGATTTAGTGAGGTTTTGCAGACATGTGACCACTAACCATGTGATGTTACTTTATCTGCCAATTTGGACATGGCATTGACAGTAATTGTGACAACGTAGAATCAAGTGAACAGGGTCCCAGTCACACACGCTTAAAGACAGATGTTTGACCATCTGTCAACTACCTGTTGCTATGAAAAAAAAAGCTCCTTGTGGATGCTTTGGTCACAAGCATAATGTTACGGTTGTAGTTTGAATAGAAGTGATGGACTTGTGTTTAAATACTGGCCAGCTACTCTCTGAGCTGTAGTGAAACTGTAAAAAGTGCGACACAAATTGGAAATGGAGACAATTTGCCTTCAAAGTTAGAGTTCCAACTTTTGAAATGTGAGCCCTAAGGCACAACTTTTACCTTGAAGGCGAACATCTCCATTTCCGGTTTGTGTCACACCTTTTTGGATTTTACTGCCACTCATCTAGTAGTTAGTAGTAGACATCTGCTAGCAACCAAAGCAATCGCTTGGAGGCTTTGTATTGTATCACATCCAATATGGTGGACAGCTCTCAAGCAATGTGCAGTGTCACATGAGAAACCTCATGGTTCCCAGTACTCCCCTCACTCTCAGTTGGTTAATTTATGATGACTTGGACCAGTCATGATCGGTCATTTGTAATGATTGTGCTCTTCTTCTTTCTAGGTATCTTCTCAAGGCTTGCCATCAGAGCCCTACCCCCCTTTCCAAAATCCTCCTCCACCCGACAGCAGCAACTACGAGGATCAGGCCTGCTACGAGAACCAGGTTCATGCTGGGGGGCGTCCCCCACAGGGTGAGCTTAACATGCACCTGCAGGGCCTCAAGTCCACCGGCAACTATGTAGACTTCTACTCAGCCTCACGGCCCTACAGCGAGCTCAACTACGAGACCAGCCACTACCCAGCCTCACCAGACTCCTGGGTGTAAGGGGAGATGAGGGAGGAGGAGGAGAGTACAGATAAAAGAAAACCCGGAAGTAAAGGGGGGGGTGGCTTAAAGGTGGAGTGAAAGAAGATGAAAGGACAGGTTCCCTTCCTCCCTCCCCATCCTCCCCTGTAGTTCCTGAGTAGCATCATAGATAGCAGGACGATGAAGGGGGAGGATGGAGCGCATGAAAGGAGACGTGGGGAGAAAGCTTGATAGACATGACACTTCTTTCAGGGACACCTCAGAGAGGAAGGAGAGGACCAGAAGCAAATGGAGGAGTGGCCAAGCATGTGCATGCACACCACCAACCAAACTGACCGACACATTTTCTTTCTGTGTTTCGTTTGTGATCAACAAGTGGTAGAGAAGGTTCACCAGACAGAAAGAGCGTCCGGTTCTTGTAGGACTCTGGATACAGAATGTCAATCGGAGACGAACTCGGAGAGAGAGAAGAGAGTCGGTACATGAAAGGAAAGTGGGAGAGCAAAAGTTGGCAAACGGTTTTGCGATGAAGAAGGACAATGAAAGATAAACGTGGATCGGTGGACTTGAGGATGAGAAGTTTTGCAGTGAGTCAGAGATACCCCAAGAGGAATCTGTAAATATGTGGTATAGCATCCGTGGGTTTTAGTAAAGTGAAGCACAAGAGCTGTAGGACACATAGGACGTCTGTCACACAAAACTTTTCTTTCTGTCTATGGCTTCAGCGTGATGTGTTCTCTGGGCAAGAAAGACTTTTGGTCATTTGTAACACTTTTTTTTTGTGTTTCTACTTTTTTAATTCTGGTTGTATAGTATTTGATGTACACTGTACATTTACGGAGATGCATTGCGTACTGTACATTGCACTATTTTCTGTGTCATGTCAGGCCTTTTGCCACTGGTTCCGACTCACCTCCTCACCAAGTACGCCCCCTTACCCGAACACACACAGACACACACAGACTTTCAGAACTCATACCATGGATGTCGCTAATGTGAAACACTGGATATGAATTGCAAGGTCACGGTGCTCCTTTCCACTGCCCTACAGTTAGTACAGCTGCCAGAACTGCTAAAGAGAGTTTTTTTTTTTTTTTTTTAGGCTAGCGTTA
>VUQG01017900.1:26650-37637 GCA_015106755.1 Etia nguti
TACCTTTTCCCCCCCCCTCCCCCCGCTTTTACCCCCCCCCCCTCCTTCGAGTGACCTGTGTTCATCGTGTATATAACCGTGCCAAACAAGGGATACTTCCCCTTAGCTGAAAGGGGAGTGTTGACGGTGCATTCAAGGGTCCAAGTTGAGCTGAAGGTTTTCAGCTGAACATCCTCGCCGTTCTAACGATGCCACTTTGTAAATGCTTTGGTTTTTCTAAACTGTGTTTTACTGGGATGAAAACCGTCTAACCGCACCGAAACTCCGAGTAAAATCATAACAAGAAAAAAAAAGAAGAGAAAAAGGAAAATCGCGGAGGGACTGTGGAGCCTCACTTCCTCCAAAGCTGTACAAAATTAGTTGATTTCTGTGTTGTAAATTAATTCATGTTTGAAGTACAAAAGAAAAAAAGAAAAAACTTTTCTGAGAGATGGTTGGCAATTCTAACTTCATGGTAGACAACAACTGTTAATAGAGTACGGATATATATTATATAAATATAAATATATACTTTTTATGTGCAGATGTGGATGTCACTTATAGCAGCAACATTATGGGAAAAAGACTTGTTAAAAAAAATCAAAAAAACAGCTACATGTAGGAATTTTGTTCACAGTTAATTTTCTGGTCAGCACACTAAAATTGTCGACTTTGTGTAGTAATGTTGTTGCTATGTGGAGTAGAGTAGACCAGGGCCCAGGGATCCACGTCGTCGCTGAGGCAGTCTAGCAAAGGTGCTACATCCGTGAGAAGTATTTCCGACACGTCTGTATTCTGTCTGTGCACAAAATGTTTTCAGACTCCACCCATCGTGCTGCATTGATTAAACCACCGGAGTGTGTCACCGTTGCACCTCCGCTTTTTAGAAGATTTGGTCTCAAATACCAAAACATGCACCCGTCAATGCATGCCCATTTTGTTGTCAAACTGAAATATCTTTTTTCTTTTTTCTTTTCTTTCTTTTTTTTTCTGTAAGTGAAGAAGGCTAAATTGTAAAAGGTGACAACAGACCCTGGTTCTCCCTACCCACTGCTGTTTAGAAGTCCTAGAGGTCATCTTCCGATGCTTGATAAAGCCACTCGTAATGCAGCTGCCCGCCGCCCCACCACCACAAACACACACTGGATGGAAAGCAAACGTACTGTATTTTTGTTAGTAAGCATCTGGAAACTGACAACGTTATGTAAGTCCTTGTGATCCTTAGGCAGAGAAAACTTACTATGAGACCTGTATGGAGATATAACGTCGGTGACCTTTTTGTTGCTAGACCAAACGTGTTTTAAAAAGAGAAATTGTGAATCTTTCTATTGCCTCAAACAGACTGCAACTGCTCCAAAAAATATAAACGAACCATCAAAGAACCTCTGATTCTGAGAGTTTGTTTGTTCTGGTGTCAAAACAAAGCTGTTTTCGACTGAAGTAGTGCTCCTGGTGCAAAATCGAGGACTCTTTTCCACAATTCAGTTCAGTTTTATTTATATCGCAGGTAAAGACTGTGATATAAAGAGAAAAACCCAGCTATCAGATGACCCCCCCGTTGAACAAGCACTCTGTGACAGTGGGAAGGAAAAACCCCCTTTTAACAGGAAGAAGCCTCCAGCAGAACCCGGCTCAGGGAGGGGCGGACATCTGCCGTGACTGGTCGAGATAATGGCTTGTAATTAAATGAGCTACACAGATTAACCTGCAGAAAAACAAGAACAGGAAGTGACACAATACCGCAGTGATTCAATAGCACGCTGTGCTATTCTCCCATGTTTGTCTTCCTCATTATATTATCGTAACTTTTTACCACATACTCTCCAACCTGTTGAAATGTAGGCTTAATTGCATGAGGCACTCTGACAGAGCTGGCAATGTACCATCACCAGCAGCAGCCGTGGCACCACATCACTGGAAAAGAGGTATTCAGTGTTTTTTTCCAGTGTGCTGTGTCTGCAGAACAGTTTAGGTTTTATTGTTTGGCATCCTACTTTCCAGGGAGTTTTACCCACCCTTCTTTCAGTACAGGACGGAAATCTGTTCACATCACAGGAAACACATTTCTATAGTTGCTAAGTCAACCAGATGCCCTACTTTGCGGGACTTTAAGGCATTTTTATCCCTTGTCTCCTATCCCATGTACTGAGAGTTCTCCAACACGTCTGTTCCTGTGTGGGTTCTCTCCTTCCAGCCTCCTCCCACGGTCCAAGGACGTGCATGTTTGATTAACTGGTGATTCTAAATTGGCCATAGTTATTGATTTGAGAGTGTGTGTTTGTCTCCCTCGAGCTGTGGTTTGGCTGGTGACCTGACCAGTACGTACCCCACCTGTCACCCTGTGTCAGCTGGGATAGGCTCCAGCTCACTGCGAATAAGCAGCTAAGAAAGCGGATGTGTGATTGGCTCAAATTTACAAGAGCGAGAACAGACGTGAGTCTCACAAGAAATGTGTGACTCAAAGTGAAATGTCTCGGTCTGTGGATGCATTCCCCCTTAAATAATGCCACAAAGAGCAGGAGCTTTAACATTTAACAAGGATTACATAAGTATACAAAAGTTATTGCACAACACCATAAATGCTTATGTTTTTTTAAGAATTTGGAAAAATTACATTCACATACAATATTTGTGTCCTTCATATGATCGATGCCAAACATTTAACCTGTGTAGTTTGTTTTTGTCCTCAACTTGTGAAAATATCCAAACTTTGACTCTTAATGCGTTTCCTCATTGTCCCATGCTCGAACTCTTTAACCCACATTTAGCTCCAAGGAAGGACTATTTTTACATATTTCCTGGTCCTGGGACAGTGCACACTCATGGTTAGTTGCCAGAAAGCATTCTTATGTGAAACTAACAATAGAATACAAGTCATTCAGTGGTCTCTCAGCCCGCTGCAGACTAACAGCAGAAGCAAGAAAAGGAATCCGACCATGCTTTGTTAAACACCGACATATAGAGTGCTTCAGGAATTAATCCTAAAACCCTGAAATAAGTCATTAACGTCCAGGTCACTTACAGGGGGTTTGGCTTAGATGCCTAAAATATGGTCTGTGGTTAACACGAGCTTTTACTTTTTCCTGCATCATTAAATATACAAGTACCAGGCTCATGTGTTGAAGCTTTCACATAATCAGGACATGTTATTGCTAACAAGTCGCTAAATGAGACAACAGAAGTTATTGGAGACATTTGAGGTTGTCATGCTAAGAATAATTATTGTGATGTTCAAATCCAATTAGGGTTTTATTTTTGGTGGATGCATTTGAAGATCATAAAGTTCTGTGGGAAATAATCAAAGCTTTTTTCTCAGTTTTTTCCACCATCCTAGACAAAATTCCTGAAACCAGAAAGATGCTAACTTCATGTAAAGTCCTGCAGATGCAGGTTTGGCCTGAATCCAGCAGAGCACCTTTGGGGTGACACTGAACAGGAAGCTGGCAGCATGACTGTGTGACTGACAAATCTGCTGAAGTGATGTGATGTGATGTGATGTGTCGTGTCAGCATGGAGCCAGATCTCACTCACAGGAAGGTTTTCAGCATTTTGTGGAAGCTAGGACCAAAAACTGCCCTGTGAGTAAAGGGGGCGGGGTCTAACTAGCAGCTGTTTGCTGCCTCTAATAAACTAGATGAGTGCACATGTGGTGTTAAAGATACCACAAATAGAAACAAAGAAACTGAGAGGAGAATTAACCAGTGTGACATAGCACATTGTAGAGAACATTAACATAAATGCTGCTCATCATTTAGACAGGGGAAAAATGTGGCTGTGGCCTTTGCTATTTACCTTTAAGTCTTTCATTTTTACTTAGATAAGATCATGAAAACGTCAACACCGGTGTGTTGATGTGACGTAATCACTGGAGTTTTGCAGTGGTCTCTGTGTGAGTGTGGGTCTGTGTGCAGGTCCATCTATGCAATGACTTCATTTTGGCCTGTAAAGGGTCATGAGTGCTCTCTGGTGGTCATTAGAAAAACTGCACCACAGGTCAGGGTGGCGGCCATTTTAGTCTCCGAGGCCTGTTCTGCATGACTTTCTGCAGATGGATCACCACGCCACAGACACACACTGCATCTGTGAGAGCTGGGTGTGGGGCGAGAGTGTTTTTGGCTCAGAGTGTGGCGACACTGTTGGAGTGCAGAGCAAAAGGAGAGAGAAGCTCAAGAAATAAAAAGTGGATGCCCTGTAAGTTTTTCACTGACTCTGGATGGTGATCTAACACGTTTTACACCTTCTAAAACAGTTTCCTTCTGTGGTCCATCTCAGAGTATATCATCGCGTGTGGGAAACCGACCAAGTCTAATAATTTCATGCTAGTAGCAACAAATTTTGAGAAATAATTTTGCAAAAGTGCTGCTGTGATATCAAAGACATTTTTTAAAATCGAAATAAGTAGCATCAAAGACTGTATATAAAAGATGGATCTCGCCACCATGATGTCGCGTATTTAATGCTGTAAAGATGCTATTTTACCACAGAAGGCTGAGATTTCCTCACCTCTGCAGCCAGGGTTAAAAAAGCTAAAGTTTTTCAGTTTCCAGCCACACAGGTTGCTTGCTAGGTAGCTACTTAGCTTCCCACACAAAGTCAGTAGCAGTATTTCAGTTGATTTGTATGTGTTCAATAACAAACTGCAGAGAGAAAGATACCGTTAGAGCCTTCGTTGTCCTAAAACTTGCATTAAAATTCACAAACAAGGCCTTTAATGTGGCTCGGCTTTAATGTTCTGGTTGAATATGATGTGTTAGACAAAAGGAAAACTTGTTACACGCGCACAATAGCAAATCAAGGTAGAAAAAGTGTTAACATTCAAGGAAACGTTGCAGTATCTCCATCAGACCTGTTAGATTTGCTTTTACTTGTCCTCTGAGTCTACACTTTGTCCAAGAGGCTCATGTTGCTGTTTCTAAATCCCCCTCAAGTGTTGTTTCAGGTCCCTGTCAAAATGATGTATCCCCAAAGCAAAATCATTGTTTTTCGTTACGACTTCCAACTTTTGGCAGAGACTAAAAAGGTCCATGGAGAGAGGCTTTAACAATCTCCGGTACAGTTCAGTATTGTGGCTCAGTCCTTCCTTCAACAGGCCAGTCAAATTAAAAAAAAAAAAAAAAAAGTGCTCTGCTCATTCATCCCTTTGGTGTTTCATGTTTTACTGGCTCCAATTTACATCCTTACCCAAGTAACCCGGATTAAATATTAAAGGGATATTTAGCAGAATTTGTCCTGCCCCGCAGCAGTACCTGACTGTAATAAATCTGCTCTGCACGACTCACTGCCAGACTTAAACATATATTTTATTTATTTTATTTTTTTGGCTGCAAGGACCTGTGCATTTTCAAGATCAGCCACTGACAGGCATAAATCAAATCAAAGTCCACTTTACAAGATGTCTTGGTCAGTGTGATTCGACCTTCCCCGTACAGAACGTAGGTTCACAGAGTGTCCTCAGATTCTCTTGCCAAGAGTAGAAAATATCTGAGTCCTCACCTTAAAGACTTGGTGGCTGCTTTCCTCAAACACAGAAAACAGTGTTCACTTTTTTAAAATATAAAATATTTGCACATTTACATGTTTTAGATGATGATTAGACAAAGATAACCCAAGCAAAAAAAACGATCTAAAGAAACAAAGTCATTGCCATCTATCAGTCTGGAAAGGGTTACAAAGCCATTTCTAAGGCTTTGGAACTCCAGTGAACCACGGCGAGAACCATCCATGAATGGAGGAACCTTGTGCTGTTATATCTGGCATAAAACTAACACAGCATTTCATAACAAGAACATCATACCAAGAGTCAAACACGGTGGTGGTAGTGTGATGGTCTGGAGGTACTTTGCCGATTCAAGACCTGGACAACTTGCTGTAATTAACAGAACCATGAGTTCTGCTCTCTACCAGGAAATCCTGAAGGTAAATGTCTGACCATCAGTTTGTACTCTGAAGTTCAAACACACTGAGGTTATGAAGCAGGACAATGATCCAAAATACGAAAGCAACTCCACCCCTGAATGGCTCAAAGAAACAGAAGGAACTTTTTAGAGTGACATAATCAAAGTTTGAACTTTAATCCAATTGAGATGCTTTTCCGTTCATGCTTGAAAGCCTTCCAATTTGGCTAAATTTAAACAATTTTGCAAAGATTGGACAAAAAGTCCTCCAAAGGAAAGAAACCCCTAAGAAATCAGGAGAGGGGAAAATACTTTTTTTACAGGACTGTGTGTATATAAGGATGAAAAATTAAAGGACCTTTATGTTACAGTCACACTGGTTAGAGACCGTGGCACAGCTATTATTGTTGCAACCATTTAGAAGGAGCCATCCAGAGGTTGGTCTGATCACTACAACTTTTTGCAACTGGTTGCTGAGAGCAAAAACAAAAGAAAAAAGAAAGCAATCAGTTGAATCTTTCCTAGTAACAAGGAAGTTTCCATCCAGTTATCACTCTAGTGTGACTGAGGCATTAACCACAACACTGAGGAAATCTGGTGGTCTTGTGGCTCTATCTACCCTGACGGGAATATTCTCTTCCGGGATAACAATAATGCATCAACAAAGGTTTGACAAGCTTGTGAAGGCCAAAGCAAAATGATTCACATCATTTTCAGTCACCTGATCACAACCCAGCTCTGCCCTCCACCATCATCAAAGCAGCAGATGAGGAAATATCTTTTGAAAGAATGGTGTTCCATCTCTGCAGTAGACTTCAAGAGACTTGGAGAATCCATAACAAGGCACACTAAAGCGCCTGACTAGGATATTTATAGTTGGCTTTTCCTTTAACCCTGTGACATAATCAATGACGACCCCCAACCTTAACTGTAATGCTAGGAAATCAACGCATATAATAATTCTGGCATACACTAATAACTATTCATATCTGAATATTTCTAGGGTAGGTTTAGGGAAACTGCAGACAATGGCACCTCAGAGGGTTAATGTACATTTGTTGCAAGTCTCCGTGGTTTCCATTAGAGGGCAAATAAGGTTGCATTTTATACATATAACATCCTAATTCCACTATACCATAATACCATATCTGATATGTGTTTCCTTCAGACTTTTCTTCATAGTAACACAACACATATATTTGTATTATATAAAAGCACCTTTAATTGTTTTTTTGTATTACTGCCATTCTTGAGAAAAATTAGCAAAAATATTGAAGCATTGCACAGGAAGAACTAAGGATGGCTTTCACACCATCACCAGTGCTCACAAAGAAATGGATCTATACAGTACCTGACAGTAAACACATCCTTAACATTAGCCAAAAATTAAAGTTGCCCTTTCTGACATGTTCTCACTAATGGATATTCTGGTTTAGTTGGCCAATAGATGATGCAGGAGGCAGCAGGCATGATTCGCACACAGTGAATCCTCTCGACATTTACCTGCACATGGGCACAGTCTGACATCATGCAGACCTTAAAGTATGGAGCTGGCAGATTTAAAATGTTTTAATGTTTGTTCAGAACAATTCGGACACGTGTTCATCTCATGCACAGGGTTCGAGACGACAGTGTATGTTTCTCATGGTGCTTTTTTGTGGAAGTCAACAAGTCACAGTCTAGCACTAAGCTGTTTATTTTTGGCGCTGCCTTTCAAATTCTCCACAAAGCCCTCACAAAGCCTGCGTGAGCTGGCTTCTCAGCTCAGCTATCAAGTACTGCTCGTAAGCTCTTCACTTCCATGAAAATTCCTGTTGTACTATGTATTGATGTAAAAT
Organism: Etia nguti; assembly: GCA_015106755.1. Lineage (NCBI taxonomy): Eukaryota > Metazoa > Chordata > Actinopteri > Cichliformes > Cichlidae > Etia > Etia nguti. Next base: position 34,362 of record VUQG01017900.1, read on the forward strand.
GGCTTGCTGGCTTCCTCCCGAATGTTCAGCTGTCCTTGTCTGCAGCTATCATCTGTGACAGCCAGTCACCAATCATCATTTGGCTGCGTCGGAGCTCTTCTCTCCATCCTGTTAAAATCCCTCCAACTGGCTGTCACCTTCCTGCTCTTTAAAGTCCCATTCCCGCCCTCTTGGTATTCCTCTCCAATAAATGTGTACGTCAGTTTCCAACACGTCGTGCCCCTTCTCCAAGGCTTTTACTACTTTTTCTTCTAAGGTGAACAGGACCCACGGATTGTAAAAGATGGACACAGCTTCCAGAACTGAAAAGTCAGTGGGGAAGTGCTTTAACTTTGTTTTAATTTAAAAAAAAAAAAAAAAGTTACATTTAGAGTAAATAGATGATAAAATAGGGGCTAACAGACTTAACCGAATTCTTCAGTTTATGCCAACTGCTTCCTTAAATACACCCTTTCCTGGTAAGATTAGAGTCTCACTTTTGAACCCCTTGAATAGAACATGATGTCCAAATGTTCTGTTTGATAAGTTGCTGTCATGCGAGCATACAGGGTCTCTCGGTTCTCAGCCAGAATCACCCCTCACTCATCGGTCAAAAGACCAAGATGAAATATCAGACATGAGGCTTCAAAACAGGCCCTTACTAACCCATAGTGTCTCTAGGATTTCTGTATGGCTGCATCCCTCTTTTACACCTCTCATCCTGTTGTTGTTGTTTGTCTCCATCCAAACCCTTCTGTCCTGTGTTTTTACGTCACTTCTGTCCTATCTTACAACTTTCAGTGTGCTTAATCCTCTAAATATGTTGTTATCTACACCAACCCCAACTTTAACCAAGCCCTAACCCTAGACAATCAGAATGTGCCACTTTTGGTGTTATTATATTGCTCGTAATTCCCAAGTGTTGGAACCAGAGAACAAAGACACACACATCAAAAACAAAAAAAAAAAAAGAGTCTATATTGGCTTTCTCCAAAGTGCAGAGTTAGGGTGGATTTAGGGTTCCTACGTATGATAGCTTAGACCTCAGAAGGTCAAACATTAATAATAGCTGGTGTGTTAAACCTGGATTGTTTCCATGTAACAAGGTCAGCAGTGTGTGGTTTTCGCCTACAGGTGGGTTATGGTGTTGGGTGTAAACCTCACACATCACTGTAATCCCATTACATTTTTCAATGACACAGTAATGTAACACGTTATTGTACTAAATTCAGCAATCATATTATAGTTACAAGTATGCCATTACATGAGTTACGAAGGTTCTTAAATTATGTGCACCATGGGCAGGTAGAAGGGAAAAAACTATCAATTATGACTTCCTCCTGATGTGCACTTGCACTACAATCAGCTGATTTCAGTTAAGGGAGGAGGAAAATTTAAAAAAAGGTCTACAACTTTTATTTGTATTGCACGAGAGAACAAGGCTGCAAAGTGCAAACTGCATTCAGGACAGAAACGGGTGTTATACTGCTAACACAACATCAGCTCTTCAGAAGCATCTGCACAGATAGCATGCTATTGCTAACACAAAGCTAGCGAATTGCTAGCTGAGCGGTATAGCTGAGCGGATGAAGAACCCAGCCCAGCAGTCAGAGCCTGGGTTTAGATAGCTAACAAAGGCAGTGATGAGTTTTTTTTTTTCTTCCTATAATCCATTTAAATTCTCTTTTTCGCTGGTTTCATTTTTGTGTTTTGTTGTAGGTTTTGTGTTTAAAGCTAACGCTGTGCCCTCATCAGGATAGGGATTTGTGTCAGCGTGTGGGACTGTAGCCTCAGGTTTATAGTTAACGTGAGAATGCATTTCAGGACTTGTTATAGAATAACAATGTAAGTAATGTAACCAGTAGTGTCCACAGATTACTTTCTATGATGAGTAATTAAGTACCAGGTTACTTTTAAGAAAAGTAATGGGTAATGTGTGATGTTTTCCTTTTTTTGAGTAAGCACCTCACCACTCTCTGCCACATTCCATAGAATGCATAATAATACACAATGAATGTTGTCAGCATACTAACAGAAATAACAGATATTATGTTACATGTACATGATACTTTTCTTGTGCTCCCATATCTGCCACATTCCAGCACAAAGTGCACCTTTAAAAGTAAGAGTGGTTTCAAGTAGAAAAAAGGCAACATTGCAGGAAACCCTAAGAAAGAAGACGATGAGCAGTTTGGTTTACATTAACAAAGTGTCCTTTTCTGCAAGGATATGCATTTTGAGAGCCATGTCAAGATTTACACGGAGCGCTTTGAAGCTGCAGTAAGTCACCTAAGCCTTTATCTTTCTTTTGTCCTTCATCTTCTCCTAATCAGGGGTAGCAGTCGTTGCCGCTCCTCCTCCTGCATCCGCTCTATTTTCTTCATCTTATAATCCCACTTGGGTAACTGGAGCTGGTTCTGGTTACTGTTCCTTCTGAGTTTTTCTGGTTTGTAGCTCGGAGCTGGGGCCTTGCAGAGCCTCACCTTGGGCACCACTAGGCCCGGCCTCACACTGCTTCTCCTCAGCATATGGAGTGGCACCAGGCTGGCTCGTCTTATGGCCACTGTGGACGCCACTGCCATGTTGCTTAGCAGCTGAGGCTGGAGACTGGCCCTCCGATCCTTCTCCCTGGGGATGAGGAGGATCCGTGAGTTCTGGAAAAGTTTCTTGTAGTTGTTTAGCCTCTCTGGGCCCAGGCGCTTCAGTTCCGCCAGACGTTGCCTCTTTAGGATCTCTTGCACCGCGTGACAACGTTTTCCGATGCACGGCGGGCTGCTCGGGCACACTGTGCGGCAAGCTGTGGCGATAAGCGGACTGGATAGCCCCGTGGTGATCCGGACCATGTGTTCAAGGACGCCATCTTCCATAGGTTTTACCTTGTTGTTGATGTAAAATCTATAAGGGCAGCAGGAAAGAAGGTTGATCAAACGCTGCTTACAGGTCTTTGGCTCTTGGGCCTGGGCCACCAACTCCTGTAGAAGACCAAATATTTCATTTAAAAAAGAAATATTTAATTTGAAAAGGATTATATTTTAAATGCGGTGCCTTCAACAGTTGGGCCAAAGTTAAGAAACCTGTATTAACCTCCAGCAGTGGCCACTCCAGGGAGAAGGAGTCACAGAACTGCTCAGGACAAGGATTGGACATCAGTCGACTCATCAGGCGGGCTGTTTCATACCGACCGGTGAAGAGCGCCCACTCCTTGGGTGTCATTTTCCGGCCAAAGTCCCGTGCCTGAATATCACCTCCTGTATGGATTTTTTTTTTTTTTTGGGGGGGGGGGGGGGGGGAAATCTA
>VUQG01017921.1:22056-36102 GCA_015106755.1 Etia nguti
ACAAACGCATTTTAAAGGCTTCTTGTCTGCTTTTTTAATTAAATTAGACAGGCACACTTACACCTACTTTATACAAACACTCCTTTTGTAAGATAAAAGATCAATGACCTTGTGATGAATGACCGTACCAGAATTGTTTTCTGTCTCACTTTTTCCCCCTCTCTCCTGCGTCTGTTGCTTTATTGTGGCAATGCATTAAGTGAAAATTGAAGTGCCTAAATGTCTAATTACAAAACAATTGAGTGGAAAATTAGAGGAATGAGTGGAACTAGCAGCATCATACTTATGAGGGCTCTGAACAGAGTTCTAGTGACAGCCAACCATCAAGGACTCTACACAGCAACACAGGGCTCACTGACAGTGTCCTCAAAAACAACAAGGAAATTATAGGATTAAGTGCTCGGCCAGGAGGCGAGCTAAGGTGGAGCAGCTTAGCTGGCAGCGTTATTGTACTGACTATTTAGTTTAAATAATGTTACACTGTTGAGTGTTTGTTTTGCTTTGGAGTCACTTATTTGAGCATGATTTATGTTTTTTTTTTGTTTTTGTTTGTTTTTTTAATGAAGGTTTTAAAGTAGTTTGCATCAACAAGCCACAGATCTGTGATTCTTTGGTCCTCTTTGTTATGATTTAAGTTGCTCTATGTCAGGTTGAATATCTGATAACCTAGTTTGTAAGTGAAATATATCAAATGCTAGCCTACTTGTTTGCAGAAAGTAAAAGCAATATGGGGCTCAGCATGGCTTTGCTCGGAACAGAGTTTGAACAATGAAGGACCTTGGTAGAATATGCAAAACAATATCATTTAAATTCGGTTACAGTGTCAATGCCTCCAAATGGAATAATTAGTCACAGACATCGTAGTCATAGAATAGCTCTGCTTAGTCAGCCAGAAAGAGACATTGTGAACTTGTGGGCATTAAAACTTCCAGCACTTAATATTTGCAAGTAAAATCAAGGTCTTGCTTTTCTTGGGATTGTTTTAAACTAAAAAAGAGTTCAGATGTTATGCTTTTGAACTTGCAAAATGTTCTCAGCAATGACGAACGCTGGAGATTTTCTGGGCTCAATATTTCTGTTCTAACACTAAGAGAAGGCTGCAAATATTTGTCAATCCCAATACTATTGTGTAGTGTATGAAGATTTTAAAATGTTTAGGGTTTTTTTTCGGTTTATGATGGTGGTTTATAGACAGATTGACTGACAATGCTGAGATGCTATATGCATTGATTAATCTACAATGTGCCTGGAAACTGGGAACAAAACAAAATAAACAACAAAAAGTTAGTGATTTTTCTCCATCAGTGGTTTCCCTTTTCTGTCCATCCTTCCGGCTTCAAATATTTTGTTCACTCAGAAATCACAAGACTTAATGAAAGGCTTTTGTGTCACATGATGCCTCCTCCCTACAGCCTTGAATCATTTCTGCTCTCCTCTGAGCCACAGTCCATGTTTTGCTATGGCACTTCAAGGTTATCTGGGAGCAGCATTTACCCAGTTTTTTTAGCCCTCTTTGCTGCATGTAGCAAACAGCAGTGTTAATGCTGATGATATAAGTGAGATGGCTTAACTCCACCTTAGAAATATCTCTACACATGAGTGTTGTTTGATACTGATGGGCTGTCAGGCGACCTTTCGGGTTTTGGGGGTCAGCTAGCCTGACATTCTCAGACCACACATACTCTTTGACTCTTTTGATATTTGCAGAAGCAGTCTGCTGAAAAGCTCTTGACATATTTTTCAGGGTGAAATCACATCTTAATCATGACTTTAACAGATGGCATCTGTTTTTCTGGCACTTTTTTTCTCCTCTCCACACTTCTGCCTCAGTCTTTGATAATTCTAGCATGTGTTGGTGCAGTTGGTCTTGGGGTGAGCCTGCTGGTTCTGGCAGTATACGTGGTGTGCTTGTGCTGCTGCCGCAGGGACATCGATGAAGAAACCAAAAGGCCTGATACCTGCTGTGTCACCTGGGTTGCCGTCATCACAGGTCTCATCATATGGTGAGTCAAAATGACAAAACAGTGCTATTGTGTTTCACTCTACATCTGTATTACAAAAGCTGTATTTTAGTTCTTAAACGCTATAAAAAGTCTCTTCTCTTAACTGAGAAAAACTGCATTGCTATTGTTCAATATGTAGTAAACCAAGCTAATAATAAAGGAAGTTATGCTCACATTCTAATATGCTTTAAAGTACTTTCAACAGCTTCATGCATTTTTATTAATGTGTTATTGATTTGTGAGATTAGGATAAACCTGACAGTATTGCAGGCTGCAGGAAAGAGAGCCCCACTGATTCTGCTTGCTTACAAAGTTTCAGCTTTTTCCGTGTGTGGTGTACAAACAAAGCGGGTTTAGCTGCGCAGTGCTCTAACCAGCTGATCGCCGAGTGATCAGGCTGTTAAATCCATCAGCTGACACCCCCTCAAAACTTGGACCACTGACTGCTGAGTTTGGTACAGTTAAATATTCTACCTAACCAGATTTTTGCAGCCAAGGATTTGACTCTTATTTAGTTTTCGGTTGTACTGCCAAGCATAAACAGGCAGGGAGCATCCAGAAGACCTGCAGAGTCACCGTCCCTGACATAATTGCACTTTTGCATAAGATTTAATACACTTGGAAAAAGATGTTTTGGCAGTAATCAAATGACTTTTCTAAAAAGCTTGATTGAATTTATGTAGAGATCTGCTTAAGCTTGTGACAGTTTTGGGTTTTTAACTTTGTTAACTTTCTCTGTCCATATCCAGCCACTACCAAAGCACACACAGTTGTTCTGCAATACTAAGTGACTGGGCATGACACGGGTTAGCAAAGAAGCTCTGGTGTATACAAGCTCGTTACAGTGGATTACATTCAGTTTAACAAATCCAGTGCTGCATACGACATCCAGTTAAATAATATCCATGAATAAAAATGATATTGAAATGACTTTAGATTGAGCAGAGTAAAAGTGCACTTTCAGTGAACTCTGCTTATTCTACATAAAATTGTACTTGCAAATAATAGAGATTATGAAGATGTTCTATTTGACGTATTTTTTGTTTTATGGTGCAGTCATTTTTTTCCAGCTGTGGCATGATCAGTTCATCTGAGAGCGTGTTTGTTACATATTTCAGAGCAAAGACAGACACGCAGTGAGACAGAAAAATCTCTTGTTTAAAAAGGCACTAACTGTCCAGCTTTTTTTTTGTCCTCTGCTGTATATCATGGGTTGTTTATTACATAAAATAGAGACTTCATTGTACTTTCATGTCATGTAAGAAAGAGCTATTTATATTTCATGAGAACCCTATTCATTTTCCAGCTTTTAACTTGGCGTGATATTCGCAATGAATTAGATTTCAGTTGTGCTGTAGAACCTAAATAGAAAAAAGGAATTTAAGAGCTGCTGAACCTCTGCAGATGATTATTCCTGACCCCAGGAGGATGAATCGGGTAAATTATGGTTAGAAAATAAATCTAACGTTCAAAAAACCCTTTCCTCTGTTGTTAGCCTCTGTTATCCACTTTATTATAGGTGCAGTGTGCTGGTCTCTCCAGAATCAAGGCATTGTTCTGTTATTACTTGTTCATCCAGTCCACCCATTTGTTCAGCTTAAGCTTTGAATACTAATGTACAAGCGTTTAGTTGCTGTACGGTCTGTGACGTGAGCCATTCTTAGAGGAACAAAGCCAAATATCCTGGTGTGCACATTCTCTATGGTTTTGTATCTTACTGTGTTGGTTTCTATTAAACACCTACTGCTGCAGAGAACCTTTTTCCGCAACCACAAAACACAAATGCCTCCCTGGAGAATAAACTGCCCCATAATGTCCTGTCTCATTACTGTTTTATTACTGTGTCATTAGTCGCCCCTTTATTGTGGCTGATGTGACACTAGGATGGCCACGGGGTTAATGAAGTGCTTATTGTCCAGAGCACTACACATCAGCTGGAACACAGATGTCTGGAAAAGTCTGAAGTAAGGTCATTCAATTTTATTTATTTTTTAAAAAACAGCTGAAAATGTTGTAATTCACTAAACAACATCCACACCATTTCAGATTGTGGTTGTTACACATTGTCTCCCCAGTGCCCCCTGTCCTAACCAGAGGGAGCTAGTTTAGTAGCGAAGAAACAGGCAGTGGGTTTTATTACTTACAATACAACAGCAGCAGGATACTGGCAAACACAAAAAGAAACAGTGCCCTCTAAAAGTCTGTTCACAGTTGAGTGAAATCTGATGTTTTTGCTGCTTCAGTCATTTAAAGTCAGCCATTTGATCAAAACGCGACAGTGAGACAAAGGTTAAGCTTGTGTTTTGAGCTTTTCTTTTCATACACATGTTAACTATATTGTACAAATAGCTGTTTTAATGTTAAATCTCCTTTTCAAAACTGTACTGAACTAAGTTAACAGAACGATGTCAAATGAAATGAAAGAAGTTAATGATGTTAATTATTTTGCTCTTCTCATGCAAAGGCTCTTCAGTCCACTGACGTAACTAAATCTAATTTCATTTAGAAATGCATAACCAGCCTTTCAAAGCAGTGTCTTTCAGGAGGTTACGAGAGGCCTTCAATCTCCTCCCCAGCAGGTGATGTACTGTGGTGGTGTACAGTACAGGAGCAAAATGACAAAGAGAAATCTCATTGTCTAAAAATGTATGGACCTAACTGTGTGGTTTTTCTTTCAGAACTCCCTACGCTACTGTTCTTAAAATATCCATTTCCTGTTCAAAATTACTCTTTTTTTGTTAGTTTTGTCCTTGTGCAGAGGAGATATTTTTCTGTCATTGTCACTTCTCTGTGCTTTTGTGAGAACACATTCTGGTTTTAGTTGCAGTAAATGAAAGCTAGACACCTACTGATCTTTTGTCTGTGAACAATCTATAAAAAAGAAAAAAAACCTAGGCAAAGACTAAAAACCAGTCGGTTAACTTACTTTTGCAGTCCTGAAGACTAAGGAAGATTGACACAAGACAGCCATTCATGTGAAACGGCAAAATTACACGTTCATGTGAAGATCATTATTTTAAATTGCTTGTTTTATTTGATACTCACTTTTTGATTTAAAAATCGCTACACAACTTACAATAATGGCAAACATTAAATGACACACTTTTGGAGGGAGGCGCATGCACGTAATGATTTATTTCGCGCGCACACCCTGACAAGATGCATTAAAGTGTAAGATAAAATAAGATGCCACAGAAGTTTAACTAACTTCTGCTGACTTAATTTTGTCTCACTGTGGAGGCTGTTAGCCGTGCCATATGCCTATCTGACTGTTTGTTTCTATGATTTGTAATTTTGCAGCACAGATTGTGTTAAAACTTCTCAGGATGAGTCACTGTGAGAGTTAACAAGGACTGCATTTACCTGTGTGTGTATGTGTCCATATGATATAAGGAATGAGTCCTGGACTCATGCTGTCTGTGGTGTGATTGATGACCTACCAACCCTATAAACCCCCATGCACCCCCAAAATGTATTTGGACATGTTACTCATGTCTATGTACAGTGACTACAATTACCTACTGAAGAACTGTAACACTGCTCATGTAACTGTAGACTCTTAGCAGTAGGGGTGCATTTTCTTTGTCGGTTAGGACACTAATCCTCCCTATTACAGGGGCTCAGGCGTAGTTTCAAAAGGCTAAATGTAGGTAAGAAAAAGGGATTTTGTATTCCATTTACATACCTGCTCGGATATTGAACAAAATATTTCATTATATTTTACAAGTCTTAAGCCACCAATTTCTTCATACATATATAGCTTCAAAGGAGCCATACTTTCTTGTAATATTTTGCACCTAATTAATGGGATTAACTAGTGCTGTGTCTACACATAACAGAAAACACATAAGTTTTCTGTTATGGCATACCTTGGCATATCGTGTAGTGTGTCTTTAAAAAGTTTGAGGTAACTGAACAAGTGGAAGACACAAGAAGAAGTAGCAGAACTAGAAAACAAATCTACAGCTTAGTAAGACTGGGGCCTTACTGAGAGATGAATCCAAATTTGAATTTTCTTGTTCTAAATTAATCATCAGTACTTATGTTGCAGTGCTGATTATTAATTTAGAACAGGAGTGAGGGCCGCCATATGTAAAATGCGTTGGTGGCTCTGTCATGGCTTAAAGCTGCATTTCAGCCAGAGGTGTAGGGGATATTTTTAGAATTGATGGAATTGTAAGTTCAGAAAAGTACCATCATGTTGATCCAACATGCAATGCAATCTGCAAAGCATCCAACTGACAACAATCCTGAACAAACTCCCAATGCAGTACAAGCATGCCTGCATAGATAAACACACAGTGAAACACTTTGAGGCATATATTGGCCTCCCCAGAATGCAGACATCAACGTTAGTGAAGCAGTGAGGGATCATCTTGACAGACAACGGAACAAAACGCAGCCAACATCCAAAGAAGAGCTTTAAATGTCCTTCAAGAAGCCTGGAGAACTGTTTTTGAAGACTACTTAAAGAAATTACAAGAAAGCTTGTTTAAAAGTTCGGGCTGTGCTAAAGAATAAAGGTGTTCATACCAAATATTGACTTCCAAGCTCAACTTTCAGTCTGTTTCCCTTATATACTGTATTTCCATTTGTGATTGCACATGTTTCAATAAATTGCTGCACCCGTTTCCTGCTTTGGTAGCAAAATGTAAGCAGGAACTTTAAACTTTTGCACAGTACTGTATATTTAGTTGAAAACTTTTCACTTTTACTGAAAAGACATTTTCAGTTAAAGTGCAAAAGGTAAAGATAACAATAAGCAAAGCAGATGGAAACTGAAGAAAGGAAGAATATAATATGTACTTTTTTTTAATCTGGTGCTAATTTTTTTTTTTTTTGCTTTCCATACTGTAGCGAGGACAAAGAACAAATGAAAGCAGAACAAATTATAGTCTTTGATAATACTACATTAACACATACAGCATTGTTTAAAAATTACATCCCTTTTTTTCTTTTTCTTTTTTAACTTTTTTAACTTAATAACATTCATCTTAGTTCCACTGTAATGACCCCATACATACCAATGTCAAAAAGTAGGACGATTTGGTGGGGGTGGGGGTGAAGCAAAGTTATTTTCTATTATTGATTTATTTTGTATGAATTTCTGTCTTCCCCAGTTCTGCTGTTGGAGTGGGTTTCTATGGGAACAGTGAAACCAATGATGGGGTGTACCAGATGAACTATTCACTCTACAATGCCAATCGCACACTGGGTAACATCAACAATCTGGTGAGAGAACCCTGCCAAACTCTTCTCTATATTTCTGCAATTGTAGAATCATAAAAATCGAACGTGTTGTGTTCTCAAATGCTTTGTTCATAACAGCTGAGTAATTGTGGGATGAACCGGCAAAGCGTGTATCAGAGTTATGTAAAAATACGAAAAAGAATTCGGCAGAGAAAATACTTCATATATTACTGCCAATTACCAACAATCTGATGATGGCAGAAGCATAACGATAAAGCCCTGTTTTACAGCTGATAAACACCGCAACTCCTCCACTTTAATGGGCCGTGCATCTGTCTCAATGCAGCAGCACCACCCCACAGGGGGTCTGTATCCACTTTTTGTCACAGCAAAGGAATTGAGGTGCCTGCTGTCTCAGGATTTGTAAATAGGGATTATTTCTGTACAAGTCCTGACCTGCATTCAAGGAAGTTGTTTGGGAGGCTTAGGGTTGATGTGGGAAAGGAAGAGGAAGGAGTGCAAAGGCATCAGAACAGGGCCTTGCAAGAAGCAATAATCGCAATGAGCAGGGAGAGGATTAACTCCCATCTGCAGTGCATTAATGGATGCTAAGCCTCTGCTCTTTCGATCGCGCTCAGTCTTACTATCTCCACTATATGTGTGTGTTTGTGTACATGGCGGTGTCAGTATCACACGTGCTCTCAAAGTACTCATGTGCACGCATATTGTATTAATGTATGAGCACAAACAGATTAGTGATCATGTTAAATATACACAGATGCATATTTGCTCATTTTTGGTTTGGAAGGAAGGTCTTGATTCGGTGTAATGGTCATAGGGAAACCTCTGTTAGTTTATACCTTCATTGATATAAATGCGCCTGACAACATTTATCACCACAAACATTTCTCTTTATCATGCAATATTCAGCAGCATCACAAACTGTATCCTCAAAAATGAGGTTCGATCAACACCTTTCTAAAGCAGTTTCACACACAAACTAAAACATTATGGCCTTCATAATAGGCTGTATATATTTCTGGGCCCTTGTGTTGTACTATATTATTTTGAGCTTGGTACAGCAAATAACCTGGAAAAGGGTGTAGTGCTTTTGTGCTGTGGGAAGTAAATGGGATTCGGCTTTGGTGATTCTGCATCCTTGCTACTGACGCTCTCTAAGGTATCTTGGTATTGATTTGATCCTAGAGCATGATGTACTGTATACTGTGGCTGCATGAGAAGCTTAGATGTTCCCCGGGGATACAAAAGCATTCTCTGTAAAATTATAGTTTGATGCAGTGTACTCTACTTACAGAGCTGATGAGCTTACTGACGGGTACTCCTACAAATATAAAAGGTGCTTTAACTTGTGTTTGGTTGTGTTCTTGACCTTTCATTGATATTTTTATTGGATTGAAGTTAATTATTTCAGTAATTTGCTTTAATATGAAGACTATTTTCCTTTTGTATTTTGCATTTCACATTCTGAGTTAATATCATATCTGTCAAGTAAAGTAAATGGGAACGAGAACAACCAATCTCTACTTCCCGGGGCTCCAGTGAGGGTTGAGATTTACAGTAGGAGCTGTTTGGCTCTACTGATTGCTTTGTAAGGCTCTTCTAATCACAAAATATGTACTCTTACACTCTGCGAGGGATTATCATGCATCATAGAAGGAAATATTTGATAAGGAAGAAGATTTTCCCTTTGCTATTGAGGCTTTTGAATGTTCACAGCAATCTATATTTCATCCTTATATTCAGTGTTCAGGTTGCAATATTAAGGGCTCTTCAGTGGTTCTGCAAAATTATGGATGAGAAAACATGGAGCCATACTCAATAAAAATGTGTGCCTCCAATATACAGCAGTGGTAACTCTCTTACATATAATTCTTCTTTTGAAAGTGAAAGCTGGCTTGTGATTCTTGGAACAAAATGATTGCGACTTCCTGCACCATACATCAGTTCCCTTTAAATGTCTCTCCTCAGGGTCTTATTTCTCAATGTATAACCTCACTTCACTTTAAAGTGCTATATTTTGTTTTATTGTCACACCTAATACAGTTAATCTTATATAGAAATCACTGAAGGCATTAAGCAGAACAATTCGGTTGCATGTTAAATTGGGCTTTTGAGCAGAGCTGCTCTGAGCCCCAAATCGGTCTCATTTAACAGCCATGTCCAAAATGGAGACTCCTCCTTGTGACCCGCTTTCAGTAAAAGCGAGCTTTAATCCATTTTAAAGAAAGACGGGACAGTCGAGATTAGGGAAATGTGGATCACCCAGAGCAGCTAGCTGATTGATCCAATTTCTCACAGGCAGGCAGACTGGCTTGCAGATAAGATTTGAGGCGTTGTGGCAGGAGCTGTGAGGGATGATGAACATAGAGGTGGGAGTGAGAACACTTTACTGGCAATCGCGCGCTCCACCCCTTGGGATAGCTGGATTGGAAAATGGGGCTTTATCTTTGCTGCATCTCTACATGGATCAACTTTCTAAGGTCTTACTCGAACCATCAGGCACTTCAGCTCAGTAAAATTGAATCAGAAGTATTTGAAAAGTTGAAGTGTCAAGGAGAAGTAGATACGTGTTTATCTTTGTGGTGCGTTTTCATAGTGTGAGAATACACAGGTTTGCTCAGAATTCTTGAATGTGTTGAAGAAGCCGTGGGTATAATCGAGAAAAGATAATAGATAACAAAAGCAGAGCTGCTGCATACTGTCACAGATTAGAATACAGAAAGTAGCATCTGTTCAGAATTAGTAGGGCCTCCTACTCACTGTAACGTTAAGTGCTCTAGCAAAGTCATTTCAGCGGGGGTGTCGTACTAAACTGAGTATAGGAGATCTCTAAGGGAATTTTTTTTTTTAATATCTAAAAGTACACTATTTTTGACAAAAATCAAGCTTGTTTTTTAATCATTGTTGAAGGTTTTTCCTTAAACAGATATATACTGCAGCTTAGCTTAGCACAAAGACTAGAAATCGCAAACTTGCCTCAATCAAAAGATACACAGATCCACCGATATTCTTTTAAACTGTTTGAAAATAATTCACCGTTATTAGCAACACAGATTGACATAGAGTCCCTGCTTAGAGCTAGATACAGCTGGGCACAACCCAGCTTGTAATATGACAGATGTTAGGCTGTTTTACCCAGTGTCCAGTCTTTGTGCAAAAGTTAAACCGACAGGAACATGTTGCACCTTGTTGTTTATCCGACTGATGATATCTGGCCAATTTCTTTCTCATTCCATCACTGTGTAAAAGTATCAGTAAAAATAGAAGGCCATACATTGCAAATTCCAACCAAATTCCAGTTTTAGAAAGACAAGATATGAAATATGTTTGTATTTATTGCTTTTAAAAAGTATCTGCCTTTCATACGGGTCAGTGCAATCAGTGAAATGTGCCAATTTTTAACTACTGCAGTATCCACAATTCACTCACCAGACACTGAAATAATCGCATGATTGCTGCAGATTTGTCAGCTGCACATCCATGATGTGAATCTCGCACTGCACACCTCCCAGAGTTGCTTTATTGGAGCGAGTTCTGGTGACTGCACAGGCCATTTGAGCACAGTGAACTCATTGTCTGTCAAGAAACCAGACTGAGATGATCTGAGTGACATGGTGTGTGTTATGTTGTTGGAAAAAGATGGACAAAAAAAAAACATTGCGATGTTCTTGCTTTGGTGTTATATTTTCACTTTCAACAGTAAGATTACCCTTCCATTCACATTTGCAGAGCAGATTGTGTTACTAATATCACTTTAAAAGAGAATAATACACATAATGGGGTCAAAATATTGTGGTTTTAACTCTGTTTCCCATTAGTGTTTAAACGTACTTGTTTCTAGTTCTGTTGCTGCTGTGAAAGTAGAAGCATTTGCTGTGTCACATTTTTTTCTTTCTTTTTCTTTTTTTTCTTGTTCAAACAAAAAAAGGAAAATGTATTTGCTCTTTTCTACCATGCTTCCACCCACTCTGTTCTCACTATCAAAGACCTGTGTGATAACAGGTCTCCCCGGTTTTCTTATCAGTATTCTACTCTAACATTGTTTATCTGAATAAAACACATGGTTGAGGAGAAAAGTTAATCTTTTCTCGAGGGAGTGCTTCTTTGTTTCTTTCACCTTTCTCTATATTTTCAATCAGCTTTTAAAAGAATATTTGTTTATGAGTTTATATTCCTGTTTCATTCTGACCCTATTTTCTCTTTTACTTCTTTTGACCCCCTTTGCCTTTTTATTTTGTCCTCATGATCTTCTTTTCATTCTTTTATGTTTTTATTTCTCTTTGCTTTTTGTTTTTTAGGTTGCAGGATCACTAGGCAATGTGGAAACTGGACTCAAACAGCACCTGGAACGCCTGGATGAGATCTTTTCTACGAGGCCTGACTACCTCCAAGCTTTACGTTTTATGCAGCTGATGGTCAACAATGTCATCCGTGAGCTGACTGTTCTGCCAGACATCAACAAAACGAATTTCGACTTGGCAGCCATTGCAGACCAGACAGCCTTCATTGAGTATTACAGGTAGGTGGTGCCTTAACACATCCCCTGGGGTAATGCACTTTCCTTTTTTTCTTTTCTTTTTTTTTTTTTGATCTGCATGTGAATGAAGTAAATGCACTACTCAGAATGGGACTGCAAGTGATCCAGAACAGGCACAGCAGATGGGATTTTATTGATCTCCCATCCGGAACACAGACCGGAAAAGCTATTTTTCCTAATTGCTAAATAAATGAAAGCTGAAATTGAGCTTTTCCCCCCACTGTGCGAGTTCAACTCTAATATGAATTGCTCTCATAAAACGTTATACGTGGCAGAGTGACTATTAGGCTGTTAATGAGATCCTTACCTGCAGACTTGTGCTCACATTCATTTCAGTTATAATACTGATGCTGTTTTCTTTTTAAGAAATGTGTTAATTTCAAAATGTTAAGAGGGATAAAAGGAATCAAAACAGAAAACGGAGAAAAAAAATAAACTCAATCACTAATAAATTAGTCCAAATGAATAAAAAAAATATTCAGTTGTTAGTGGAGGCTAATTTAGAAAGCTTAAAATGCCGCTGTTCTGATCTTCTGTTGATTCTTTTTATATTTAAGTGCATAAGACTTTAAAGACAGACCATGCTGTGCACTAAGGTTTCCAGCAAGCCTGTTGCCCACTTTATTTTAAGAGTAGATTTGAATAGATGAAAATATGTTCCTTCCGGGTGATGTGGTAGCTTCAGCAGTAGGAATTCATTTATTAGGTGAAGCGAGAGGCTCCTGAGTCACACTTGCCTAATGCCAAGTGTGACTCAGGAGCTAGGGCTTATCTTGTGTCAGCGTGGGTGATTATACAATATAATTGTCATCTGAGATGTTAACTAAAGTGCTGTTTATTAGGTTCAGCCGATAGAATACGCTCACTAGCTTTTTCATTACACATTACTAGTACCAGGTTGGACGCCCTTTTGCCTTCAGAACTGCCTTAATTAATTGTATCATATAATCAGCAAGGTGCTGGAAACATTGTTCCATATTGCACATCCATGATGTGAATCTCTGGTTCCACAACAGTTCCAGAGGTGCTTTACTGGACTGAGACCTGGTGACTTTCTTTTCTTTCCCAGAACTATAGATACAAAATAGCTTCATGTTTTCAACCTGAAGCTATCCCATTGATATGCTTTATTATTTACATAAAATTTTGACCCCGCCATCCGAATGTTGCAATTTTACTGCATCATTTGGATAATTTTACTGTGCCAATGCATCTTGTAAACTCAGTTCTTAGCTGGCAGAAGTATCACCCAGTGTGGACACTGTTGCAAAAGGCAACACCATGTCTTGTGCTCAGAGATGCTCTTCTGCATATCTTTGTTATAATAAGTGGTTATTTGAAATACTCATACCACCCTGACTGTGGAACTGAAAGTGTGCCAAGAAAATATGCCACACACTATTAGCACACACCTGAACTGTTGATATAGCACAGGATGACTCCATGTTTTCATACTGCCAACATCAACTTCTGACCCTACCATCTAAATTTTTGGGCAGAAATCAAGACTCATCCAGTCAGGCACCAACTCCAATCATCTGTTGTCCAATTTAGTGAGCCCATGCAAATTATAAACTCAGTTCCCGCCTTACATTGTGGACTTGCTGTTGCAGAAGACCACACCGTGTTGTGTGTTCAGAGATGCTCTAATGCAGTGGTTCCCAAACTTTTTTTTGCTAGGCCCCCCTTTGTTTTACAAGAAAAACGCAGCTTTTTCTATGCGTTTGGGCCTTTCGTCCACACGTAAACTGCATGAATCACCGAAAACGGAGATTTTTAAAAACTCCTGTCAGGTTGGAGATTTTCGAAAACTCAGTTTTTGCGTTTACGTGTGGACGAAGAATACGGAGTTCGTCACGCAACGTCAAAGGTATGTGACTTTTTTGACGTCACGCTGTGCGCCACGTTATTGTTTACATGAGATGAATTTCTACAATGGCGGATAGAGACAAAATACTGTTACAATGTTACTGTCTTCAGTTTTTACACGCTTACATATACAAACGCAGTTACTGTCCCTCCATTTAGAAAGGCAGAGGCGTCAGAGTGTAATTATTTTACGTGTAGTTGTTCCTGTGTAATAATATTCAACATTTCTATCAATACATTTTTCAAAAAATCCCTCTCTGTGCAAAGTGGGTTCAAAAACACAAACAGCTGTGGGATACTGTTTGTCCGTGATTTGGACAGCGGTAACAAATTGTGCCAGGATCAGCCTGATATTATTTGTATCCCACTGTAACTTTACTGTATAAAGAGCTAACATCTCCAAAATGTCAGGAGTAGTTAGTCATT
>VUQG01017922.1:9588-34588 GCA_015106755.1 Etia nguti
GCCATCCTGGTGAATCTGGGCTCTGCTGGTGGCAATGTCTCAAGGCAGACAGTCCAACGGACACTGCACACTGCTGGGTTCCACGGGTGCAGACCAAGGAGGATGCCAGTTCTCCAGATATGGCATAGAAAAGCTCGCTTGGCCTTTGCAAATGCTCATCTGGACAAAGAAGAAGACTTTTGGTCTTATGTGTTATGGTCAGATGAAACAAAAATTGAATTGTTTGGTCACAATGATGTTTCCTTCATTTGGCGTAAAAAAGGAGAAGCCTTCAACCAAAAGAACACCATCCCCACTGTCAAACCTGGTGGTGGGAACTTAATGCCAATGGACCAGGAAACCTAATCACAGTAAATGGCACCATGAAAAAAGAGCAATACATGAAGATTCTCAACAACAAGATCAGGCAGTCTGCAGAGAAACTTGACCTTGGGCACCAGTGGACATTTCAGCATGACAATGATCCAAAACACACAGCGAAAGTGGTGAAGAAATGGTTAGCAGACAAAAACATTAATGTATTGCAGTGGCCCAGCCAGAGTCATGACTTGAATCCAATTGAGAACCTGTGGAGGGAGCGAAAGATCAGGGTAATGGCAAGAAGACCCTCCAACCTGAAAGATTTGAAGCTCATTGCTAAAGATAAATGGGCAAAATGCCTGTGGAGACATGCAAAAAGCTGGTCTGCAATTATAGAAAGTGTTTGATTGCTGTAATAGCCAATAAAGGCTTTTCTATTGATTATTGAGAAGGGTATGAATAATTCTGGACATGACACTTTTTGCTCAAATGTAAATAAATGCTGAGAAATATTTTTTTTCCACAATAATGCCTCTTGTACATCGTCTTATTATCTTTTGGGAGACACCTATGTCATTTCCAGAGAAAAAAAACTTGCTGGTTGAATAAAAGTGGGCTTGACTGTATATTGCTGATCTCTGCAACAAATGCAATTGCACATGAAATTTTTATTAAAATTTTATGAACAGGGTGAGAAAGTGAGATGAAGCCAAGAGGTGGCCATGGCAATTAAAGATGAAAGGCTATAATCCCACAAACCAGTGGTAAAGACCACTGAGGGTGTTACTTGCTTCTCTGTGCACGAGCATGTGTGCCATGCCGTTATTGTTTTTCTATCACCCTTTATTAGGCTGTTCCATCCTTTCTTTATCTATTCTTTATCCCTATTACTGATTGGCAGTGGAAGCTCACCTGCACACCTATTAAAGGTGGACCATGGGGGCTTGCAGTCTCTCTGCTCTTCCTCACCAGCACCAGTATTATTGCTCAGTTGTTCTTTTTTGCTGTTTTTAAAAAAAATTTTTAAAATTTTTTATTAATTCCTAGTTGAGTTGGGAATTATTGGCAGTCATGTTTTCAGTCTTGGCTTTATTAGTTTAGTTTACTAATATTAGTTGAAGCCAGAATCTGACTGCTCATTGTGTAGTTGTTCATAGTCTTCTTTCTCTCTTGTTTGTTTATGCTGGGGCTCCTATTTCCTGTTATATCTATTTGGTTTATTTTTTTAAAAGAACTATTTTTGCAGTATTGAACATTTGTTGAACTGCACGGTGTCATGGCATCTCATATGTTAGGTTTCTTTGAGCCATGGATTTAGGGACCCTAACATGAGAGGCCCTGGGTCCAAATCCCAGACCAGCCCCCAAATATGTTACTTTCAGCTGCTGTTTTATTCACAATAGATCTGCATGTTTGATTTGGCAGATTTTTACACCAGATGCCCTTCATAAAAATAAAAAAAAACCTGTAGGTGTTTGTATCTTATCCCAGAATCAAACTGTTATCTAAAGATAAACTACTATACCAATATATTACAGTGGTTATATTGTTATATGTTAGCCTTGGTTGTGTCTAATGTGGCATGGCTCAATTGCCTCAGCATGTAAGAAACCAGATTGTGAGATGTCATAAAGATAGAGAGAGTCCAAGAGTGTAAGTAGGCTACTTGGCGTAAGTTAAAACAAAGAGCCAGCAGTGATTAAAAAGTAAAAATGTAAATGAAGGGCATGCTAACACAAAAGGTACAGTGGATGCATCAAAAATGGGACAAATGCACAGTTTGCTATTTTTGGCTACATATAATTTCACCGAAAAGCAGATGGCATGTTTGATGGTGGACAGACTATCAGCAGAAATTGATGCATCAATAAAAAAAATGAATGAATTCAGCCTCTGCAGGCAGAAAGAAAAGAAAAAGAAGAAAACAGCAGCTTACAAAACATCACAGTGCTGCAAGATTTGCCAAAGATCATGAAAAGAAGCATTGTGACTATTAGGGAAAGCACTTTTAGTTAGAGTTACAACCAAATCAAAGCAAGAATAATACTTCAAGTAAGATGAGGTCAACAGTGCTGGCTGTGAAACACGAGTGCAAACAATGTCGGGGAGATGGCAAGTTTGTGCCCAGAAACTGAAAGAAGGTTGCCCTGCAGTCTTAATAAGGTGGACACAGGAGGAATAAGTGAAAACTGTTTCCCCTAATTCAAAGAGCCTACATCTGGAGTGTTTTAAAGTAGAAGGTCAAGCAACAAAAATTCCTCCAGCAAAGAGCAGTTTAAAAGAATCCTCTGTGAAAAGCACTTCCTCCATGTCCAGGAGGATCAAATTTATCACCAAAACTACAAGAAGATATACAAATATATAAATATATATATATATTTAAAAAAAGGATGGAGTCGCTAATGTGACATTGAGGTTGGGGGCCTATATTTTTTATGGACTGTAGACTATGTAGTGTGTTTATTTTTAATTGTTCACATCTCAAAGCATCTACTCATATTTGTGTAGCGTATAAGATACTTCATGTATCCTAAAGTCCTAATCTTTAGATGCTGATAATAAACCCTAGGAAACCACCAGGAAAACTAAAGAGCATGCCTACCACTCTCTTATCCGGCACTCGCTGTGTGAACACCCTGTACAGCCTCCATGTCTTCCCCAAAATTGGGCCAAACACCAGGGTACTGCCGACACAAAGCATCCACATGCGAGTCTACGGGAAAGAGCACGGTATGATTACCTAGCAATCTAACAACACTAATAAAGAGCGGTGAAGGGAAGTTGGACTCACTTGTAGCACAGCTATAGATGCTCCACTTTCCTCGACGGCAAACAAGAAACCACTGCTATAGGTGAGGACACTTCCAAAGAGAGTCAGGGCATTGAGGTTGGGGCTGGACATCTTTACTATCCTAATGACATGACACACGTTATGTTAAATGACTTCTGTAAGCCTCTCTTTGTGTTTATTTACTGCGTATGTTTCACTGTACCTGTTGTTTTTGAAGCGCAAGGTGAAAAGGAGGAAGCAAAATGCCAACAGGATCCCACAGGAGAGGAGCGTCCACACCACAGCAGTCAACACTGGTGAGAGAGAGCGCCTCGGGAGCTCTGCTGCCATCTGCACACACATACATGCAACATGCAAACATGCATCCAAATTATTTCAGATGCTGCTCTTGTGCATCTGAAACTCTCACTTTTTGAAATCACGGAC
Source organism: Etia nguti (assembly GCA_015106755.1). Lineage (NCBI taxonomy): Eukaryota > Metazoa > Chordata > Actinopteri > Cichliformes > Cichlidae > Etia > Etia nguti. Next base: position 13,106 of record VUQG01017922.1, read on the forward strand.
ACAAAACACTAATAAAAAAAAATAGAATCACGATTCATTTTGACAAACACAATTTTATTAAGCAACAAGTATTAGCCTACAGATTTGGAACTTTTTTTGACACTGCTGAAATGTTAAATTGAAAACTAAACGAAGCATTCAACTAGAGATCGCAAGTTATGAGGTTTTAGTTAACAGACAAGATGATGAGAGGTGCTGAGTTAACCCCGCCGTGATTCCTCCGCGGGTTAAAGTAGGGGAGAAGTCTGCCACTGAAGGTGCACCCAGTGAAGGAGTAGATGTGACAATGAGAGTCCACGTCGTAAAATGAAACCTGCCCCCAGCCCATATCCACATACACCCCAATTCTCTGGGGCTTCTCAATCAGCGGCACACACACAGGGTTGTTGCTGAGTGCCCAGTAGCTCTCATTCTTTCTCATCCCCAGCGCCCAGTAGCCTCTGTCGGGGTTTAGCATATTTCCTCCTTTTCTGGTGACTGATTCAAGCGCAACTCCAATATCCCATTCTGTCTTTCCTTTCACCTCGACTTCATAGTAGAACCTTCCAGCGGAGAAGCCCTCCTTTCCCAAAACGCTCACACAAGGGTAAAATCGCTCTGGGTTGTCAGGGAGGCCAAGGGATACGTTACCGTGATACACCTGCTTCTTGTTTTCAGACAGCACCAGCTTGGGATGAGCAGTATCAGGATCCAAATGCACATCCACAGCATATTGTCGAGCCTTCTGGAATTCGGTCTCACAGAGCCTCTTCACCTCGGCTTTTACAGTCTCCTCCAGCTGACACATTACTCTCCTCACCGCTCTCCTCACTATGCCCACATATTCGGTACTCTCTAAGCAGGTGTCGGACCAGTCTTTGGTGGCTGGCATTGTGGCGAAAGCTGGAAAGTATTGGAGAAGATAGAGATCATCATCGGTGAACGAGAGCTGATCCAGTTCATCTCTCCTGCAGCTCAGCTGATCGATCTCCTGCTCCAGCTCCAAGATAAGCCTGCTGGCCATGCTTTCTACTTGCTTCTGCTTTGCCCCAATCACCTCAGCCACTTCAGCCTGGCCTCTCTGGACAAACTGGAACAGCTTGCTGAAGACTCGCAGACTCTCTTCAGTCTCCCTTTCTGTGTTTCTCCTGCTGATTTGAATGATTTTATTGATGTCACAGATTTTCTGTAGTCGGCGATGGATCATTTCTCCCACCTCTTTTTTTGTGCTCCCAATCTGAGCCCTTCTGTTCCGGCTCTCATCCTCTATACGAACAGTGTGATGAGCCGTGTGGTCTTTCGTAATGCAGATCTGGCATACGTACATCTGGTCAGTGTTACAAAACAAGTCGAGCAGCTTTTCGTGCTGCTTACACACCCTGTCTTGCATGTTTATCATGGGCTTAATCAAGCGGTGTTTCTTGAAGGTGCCTAGAACGTGATGGGGCTCCAGATGAGTCTCACAAAATGAGGCCAAACAGTCCAGACAGGATTTAAAAGCCTTGACTGTTTTTCCAATGCATACATCACATGAAACCTCTCCTTTGTGGCCCTCTGACTGATCCATAGTACTGCTCTCATTTTCATTTTTCTTTTCCACCAACTCCTTGAAATGAGAAGCCACCTCCGATATGAAGGTGTTAACTTTGAGGTCAGGCCTCATGTACAGCTTGTGCTTGCACATGGGACACTGAGGCATGTTAGCGCTCTGCCAATATCTTTGTATACACTCCCTGCAGAAGTTGTGCCCACAAGGAGTGGACACTGGCTGGTTGAACAAATCCAGACAAATGGGGCAAAGGAGCTGCTCCTTGGATAGCACACTGCCAGCTGTAGCCATATCTAAGAGCACAGAAAGAAAAAAAAAACAGGTGGTGTTTTATGGAATAAGTTGGCTCAGCTCCTTGTATTTTTGTCTTTCCACTATAGCGCTAGGGATAGGAACACTTGGTGCCTGGTGGGCTGTCCACATCCACAAATAGCAACAAATGCATGGTGTTAGATTTCATCAAACGGTATTTCACTTTAGCTGAGCAGTTTTTATGTCAGCTGAGGTCATTAGACAATAATAAAGAGAGACCGTAAAGACACTGAACTAAAGGATAATACTATGTTTGAATACTATTTTGTCATGTAAAAAATTACCATAACAAAGAAAACACAGCGCAGCTGGCTGTTCTTCCCATCCTTAGGTGAGGATGCTATACACTCTCTGAGACCTATTCATGCATAAATTAACATCTGAAAGTGAAAGAAATCAAAGCGATAACTCACCTCGACTCGTTGTGGCACGGCAAGAAGAGAAAAGCTTGTTTGTGTTCCTTTGACACAGCGTCTCGGCTACTTTAGTTTCTATTTGGAAAGTCCCATTAGACTTTCTTTGCCTGCCTCACAGTGCTGATCTCCGCTGACTCGTCTCTTAAGGGCACCAGTGACTGAGACGATACTAAACATAGCTTCAGTAGTCCACCCCTATTACCTTTCACGATATGTACCATTCAAATAGCTTCTCGAATAGGATAGTATCACATTCCTAGTTTGCTTGATGTGTTTATTTACACGGCTCACTTGTGCCATTGACCAACCAACCAATATTCAAAATCTGCTTTTAAAAGTAATTTAAAAAAATTTTTTTTTTAGGTTTTGAGTGAACTTTTCTTGATTAAAAGTAATTTGCTAGTCAAATTAATCAGAAGTAGTTTCACCCTTTTTACCTTTTTACAAGGTCAACTGCACAAGACATTAGGCATCCCAGCACTTTGTGATGTCAGAAGAATCTGTTTACTGTATAAATGCAGGAACATGTACATGTGAGACAAATTAAAGGAAAAATTAACTTGGCCAGCTGACCTGACAGTAAGAAAGATCCTGTTGATTTATTATGCTGTGAGAGTAATTTCTGGATTGTAAAAGTAATTGTAAATCTGTACAAAGTTGTTCACCCTCACCCTTATATTTTGGTGAAACATTGAGGGTTTGCTGAGTGGTTGCATGAATATTAAAACAACATGAATCATATTCTGTGGCCTTCCTGTCAAGAGCTCTAAACCAACTGAACACCTATGGGAAATTTTGGACTGACAGCTCTCTCAATCATCTATCATCAAAACCCCGAATGAAGGGATATCTTTTGGAAGTATAGCATAGTATGCGTGCCTTTTCCTTTAATTTGTCACCCATGATTATACAGTATGTGCAGTATGTGCTTGGCATTGTTAAATTTTTCATTTTAAGTATATATATTAACATGAGATAGTGACAGAGAGAGGTTACCGTGCTGAGACTGCATAGCCTCTGCAGAACATCGAGGCCGTCCTGCCTGCTGACTCCCGATTGGATGAAGCAAAATGGGGACTCGCACTGGGAGCTGCAGTTCAGCTCAGGCTCCATGATTGGTACCAGTCCGTCCGCCATCACAAAAACATCCTGTTAAGCAATCAATAGATTTTACAGATATGATGAAATGGAAAGAATAAACTCACTGCTCTTTGTGAAAGAAAACTGAAAACAATAAAATCACTTATTCCTGTTTTGTAATAACATTTCTACTGTATAATTATTTATCTTACTAATGGACCAATGTACTAAAATCCACAAGAAAAGATACTAAAGGCCAAGAAAACACTTTTTAATGGCATTTTGCTTCTGTTTCCAGGTTTATTATTCACCTGACAGTTGTAGGACCTATAGCCACCACAGTGTGGTGCTCTGACAGAAACCTCTGAGAGGAGGAGTGACAGGGACAGAGACAGTGATTGTGCATTGCATAGATAGCACCCCAAACGGAAACAGGCTTTTTAAACAGACAAGAATATTAGAATTACTAGAATATATGGAGAATATTAGTGGTATTTCCAACTTTAAAACAATAAACATGTACAACAGGAACTCTATCTGGTTATTCTTATCCTCAATTTTTTACCATCACCTTGTGATCCCAGAGGTAAACTAGCAAACAGTGGATCACAGCCTGCGACAATACAAATTTTCACTCACCAGGCAAAGGAAAAGGGACCAGCAGAGGTAATTTAACATACCAAAGTTAACATTTCAGGGTTAAGATTTCCCCGACAGCCAAACAATCCACAATTATACCTTTAATTTAGAGCATCTGAAACTGAAGAGGTAAACTTTAACGCCAAACAACAGTTTGTCACTCTTGCCACAGGAATTTTTATGAGGCTGCTCTGGGCTGCACTGACATGTTGCACGCTTAATTATGCGGCATGGTCTCACCTGATACTGTGAGCTGTAACTAGGACAGACGAGAGAGTCTGATTGTTGTAATCGCTGCAGTGATTCAGCCACATGTTGCTAAGACAATGTAAGACTACTTGTATCGATACAAATTGGCAGACCGGTGGGTGTTTATGTGAGTAGAGTGCTATTAGGCATCACACGTCTCGCCTTTGTAGAATGACTAAGATAACCTGAAAGGCTCTGGGGCAGTTCAATTATAGGATCAATCAAAATAAAAGTGGGAACTGTGCAGAAACAGTGTAGTGCAGCAGTGTGGCATAAAAATATCCTATTTGAAAGCTCCTGAGTGAAAATGATTAAGCAGGCCTAACGGTAATGTAAAGTATAAGGCTATTCCAAATATTAAGGCTGTTTTCAGAACAAAGAAGCCATCTCTTCAGTATATCTAGGAAATGTCTGGAGTTCCTGTTCATATCCTTTCGTCACTTTCCAAGTTTAGATCACAGTTCTTCTTTTTCCTGCAGGAAAAGCCATCGGAGAGAGGCATTTCCGCTAGTTTTTTCTCAGAATCCTGCCTCTGTAGCTTTCAGCTTAGGCCAAAACCCACCACCCTGCAGAGGTCAGCAAAGGTCGAGCAACATCCAACTGTGAGGGGGGGTCACAGTGTAAGCAGGGAGAGCCGTGCTAGACTCCAAGCTGAGTTTGGTTTTATGGACATGTTTTGACAGTTCAGAATAATCATGAGGAGTGTCTTTTGAACTCCTGAAGGCTAAACCGCAAGTAATACCTGAGCTACCTGTAGCCTTGATTGTCTTACTTTAAACATGGGATGGGCCTAATGGGCCTAATGTGCCTGCAGCGTGGCTTTCACTTTTGCACTTATAAGTTTGTCTTTAAAAAAAATAAAATAAAATAAAAAACTGCATGCAGTGATTTGCAAATCATTTGAACCCCACGTTTAACTCACTTCATAGACAACATGTCAGATATTGAGAAACATTGCTTTGTGGAAAATAAAAGCACATTTTTGGACGTGACAGTTTGAAACGGATGCCAAAAACACATTTCAAAGACGTTGGAACAGGGATATGTTTCCCACTGTGTTGTGTCACCTCATCTTTTCATAACATTCTCACCTTCGGGAACTAAAGAGACAAATTGCTCTTGTGAATGGCATTTCCCCCCCAGGTGTGCTTGATATGCCAATAAATTCAAATTTCGGAGTCAATTTCATGTCAAAAATGTTTTCAGCGATTGACAGCACTGGACTCCAGGCAGGCCAGTCCAGCACCCAGATTCTTACAGGGTCTGCTGCTGCAAGAGCTTAGCTGGAAAATATTGCTCAGAACCTAAAACCTGTATATGCTGTTTAGTATTAATGGTTCCTTCATGGCAAGTTTCACAGACTGTTTCTTGTATCTGTGCACTGATAGCCTCTGCACCTGCCCGTTTTAGACGACTCAGACCCAGAGAGGCATACATTGTTTATGGTATTCTCTTTGCATGGTCAAACTTTCACTTGTATTTCTGAATGCAGCAAAAACTGTGCTCACTCACAGTGGTTGTTAGAAGGGTTCCTGAGCCCGTGAAGTGATTTGCACCATATTTCTTTCTTTTTTTTTTCTTTTAAATGCAAATGTCCAAGAGCCCAATGATTAACAATCAGTCAGTACTCGCTTTTGGCTTTTTCTTTATGTGCAAAGATTTCTCTCTATTCTCTGAATTGTTTAATAGTTTCATGCTCCACAGAAAATGAAATTCAAAAATGATTTCTTACTTTATGTTGAGGACTATTTCTAAGTCTTTTGTTGCCCCAGGATAATCCTTTTTAAAATGTATTTTATGACATCTCCATTTTAAAAAAGCAACATTTCCAAGTTTGAAAATTATATTTTTTCTTCTTGCATTTTAAATTAAATAGAAAACCACAGCTAGTAGTTTCACATGTTTGATTTGGCAGATTTCTTTTAACACCAGATTCCCTTCCTGATACAACCCCAAAGGGATTTATATCTCCTTCCTGGATCAACTCGGGAATGTTCAATTTGTAAGCTTAATCTGTAAATGACACTATGGAGCCGTAGGTTAAATAATTTTAAGAATCATTGCAGTCTTGCTGATTTAAAATAAATAAATGAATAAAATTTTAAAAATGCATTTAACTGAGTGTCTTTAAATTTGGTAACAGGGATGTACCACTGTGCCTCCCTTTAAGACACATTTTCTTAAATTCAGGAATATTCTCATTACTTTTGGCAGCCAACGGGCCCAGATAAATAGAAACAACAAGTCCTTTAAAACTTTTATTAAATATTGGCGTAAAGCCCATTCATTGTTCTGTCAATCACTCTGTTCATCTTTTAAGATTAGAGTGTTGTAACCATCAGATGTAAAGCCTGGTTCAGGGGCCATTATTGAAACATTCCTTCATAGTCAGTAATCCGTTTATAAGTTTATTCTCTAAGCTGATTTAGAATACAATTACTGGCACTAAAATCCCACCTCAGGGGATTTCTGGGCACATCGTCCATTTTTTTGTAGGTTCTGGATTATATATTTTATAGAGTTATCAATCACATTTATCAAAATGTATGTTTTGTCTGAAATCAGGAGAAATTTGACTATACAAGCAGAAAATCTGATGTGTTTTAAGCATATCAGTTTAAAGTTTACCAAGGAAAAAGTATAGAGAAATATTATGTTATTAGCCTAATTATTTAATCATTATCATGAAATAACTGTAGATACAAGGATTGCATGTGGATCCATGCAAGCATCATAGCAAAATGTTATGTCATTATTATGGGGTGTTTTTTTTTCTCCAGATAAAATGCTTTCTTATAGAAAATAGCAACTTCTATTCGAAACACAATACACATGAGAGAAAAAAGTATATTCACAGCCATTTATCTTTGGTATCAAGTATTATTAAGTAACTTTAAGTAGTTTAAGTAAACGTGTCTTGTATTTTATTTGTATGGTGACACAAACTACACAATCACATTTGTCCTTTTTTCATAAAATCCTTGAATATGCACATATTTTACGGTATGATGGGGGAAAAATAATATTAATTGCATTTGATTTTAGCCATACCCTCCAGACAAAGGGCATGAACTGAATGAATAAATAATCGTTCTATGAAACGTGCATGGCATCAATGCTTTGTGATGAAGCACTAATAAAAGAGAAACATTCAAAGTTAAAATAAAGTTAAGAAGAAAGCGCTGATTTACGAGCTATTAAAATGTTGAATAATAGGATAAAACACCTGTACGAGATCACATAAAGAAAATAAGCCTTCCTCCGGGTTCGGTAACATAATCAGCTGTGAAGTGCGATCCTATCCGGTAAAAGACGCGACCGCTCACGGCTGTAATTATTAGGCAACAGTTGTACAGTAAAGCAGCCAATTTGTCAGCTAAACCCGCTGAGGAGAAGAAGAAGAAAAAGAAGAAGAAGAAGAAGAAGGAGAAGAAGGAGAAGAAGAAGAAGATAGAATAAAATAATGACTTCAAAAGAGCAAACCTCGGTCTTCAAACCGCACGCAGGTTCCCATTGCCTCGTCCCGTCTCGGACTCCATCTCGCCAGACTCAGAAACCTTATGATAATAAAAACTGAAAATAAATGAAAATGTAATTCCTTATCTAACATTGCTACATGGCTTTCGTGGCCGCACACTTGAAACGATTCCCGCCCGTCACTCCGGAAAGAGCCCGTCACTCTGGAGAAGTTCAGCAGAACTCTGGAGTCCTCTTTTGCGCACGGAGGAAGGGGAGGGCACAAGTGTGAGCGAGTGTGTGTGAGAGATACTGGCTCTCAGCTCTCTCTCTCTTGTTCCCTCTCTGTTTCTCTCTCCAATAAAGCGAATTCAAAGCCTGATGCGGTGCAGGATTGTGACAATGTGGGTCCAGTATGGTACAGGGGGGCCCTCGGGGACCTGCGTGTGGCAGATGGGACAGGGCGGCGCTCTCTCTATCCCCAGTACAAATAAATAGAGTGAAAACAGCGCTCGTTTTAATGGAAAGAGAAACACACATCATCACTGTTAATATTATTGTTATTTTTCTTCCAAAGCAGACGTTTATGACGGATGGACGTGAGATCGCCGTGCAGGCTGATGAAGACAGATTGAGTTTCTCTGAGAGCTCAGCGAGCCCCTGAGGAGGTATGTCAGCATTTATTCAGCCGGCTATATGAGACATAAAGGTGTTATTAAGACGTCACTGAGATTTACAGTGCGAGCCTACACGGCGGGTCATTCCTGATAAGGGAGTGCCACCACTGACAGCTCTAAGTGGGGAAACAGAGACAAACACTGATTATCAGAAGAGAAGAATATGCGGATATCCACTCATGCATCCATCTGCCCCCATTAGTCCCATTCACACGGTATAAATTTTCCTCCCATGGCATTGTTAATCTATAGGTTCACTGCTTTTCATTTTAAAGTTACTTACTCTATATTAAAACTCTGTACTGACGCATAGGTTTCTATTATTTCAAATATACCACAGTTTACAGCGCACCATTGTTTCAGGTTTAAAAAAGCTTTGTGCTGCTGTGGCCTTTCCCCGGAATTAAACATATAAATTATTCTGGCATCGAAACTATGACAAACCAGATTTTCCAAAACCGGAAAGCTTACAACAGGGGCCTTCCAGCAGTTATCCCAAAAGTTGGGTTTCATTTTTCAGACTTCCCAGGTGGGAACCAGGTGAAACGCAGACGCAAACATATTTACGCAAACAGGATGGAATGACTGTGTTGTGCACAATGAACGCCCAAACAGCTTCCGGCACACTGAGTGTATTCTTCAGTAACAGGATTGTTTGTTACTTTCAACAAATAAATGTTTGAAAGTGGAATTAAATTCAGTGCAGACTCGTAGTCAAGAGAAGAAGAAAAAAATAGCAGTTGTTTTTATTTGTTTTTTTTAAATGCACTTAAAAAATACAAGAATTTCTCCAATTTGTTGAGTAAAAAGACATTAAACACAACCCAATGTTTATTTGTGTCTTCTTTTTGGAGCTATGTTACATTGTAATATGAGAAATTTGGAAGATGGTTTTCATGTCAGTGGCTGCTGGCAAACTGTTGGTTTAAATATGATAACGTGCCAGGAGAACAGATTATTATGAAGTTAGCATGTAAAAAAAATGTAATTTAGCTTCATGTATTTCATTAAGGACTATTAGGTGTTCATTGGAGGCTGGCAATAGGACCTTCTGAAAAATGCACTGACTACAGTACTAATCACTCGTCAGTGTAAGAAAGCTTTTAAAAAATGCACAAAGAGCTGGAGTGGAATGGGATGAGTGTTTTTAAACTCATCATTTTTCTTGTGAGCTAAGCTCAAATGACATCATGTCAGTACTCCACTGAAAGGCTGAAATGCTGTCACCAGCTCAGTTACACCCAAAGTGTGTCGATCACTCTCGGGTTTCCTTCAAGATCAGGTTCAAAATAACTGCAGCAGCAGGTGGACTGCAATGATGCTCAGGTTACTAGGAGCTTGAATAATTGATCTGAGGACAGGGAGGGGGCTGTTACCCAAAAAGCAGGAGTCAAACAGGCGAGGCTGAATGGGAAGGCGAACTGGATGAAATAGGACACATGTTGTTCCACCGAGGTTAACATTAAGATGTTATAATTACCCAAGTAAGGTATCAGTAAGAGCCTCTATCTTTCTCCGCCGTGTTGTGCACATGTAGCAGCTGGAAGTCCACCAAACCAAACAAAAAACAAGCAAAGCTTATAAGCTCCTGACACACCATTTCCTGTTGAACCACTCCTGAGTGCACCGCTGTTTCCTGACATGGAAGCATCTGCATTTGTGGTCCAACATGTGACCGCAGCACCAACAGCGTACTGTGTGGGTGGAAGCACATTGTTCTACATGTGAAGCATCACAATCTTTTTTTTTTTCAGTTCCAAGCTGTCCTTCCCTGAGCCCGGACGCTCCCCCGTGACATGCCCAGGTTTGCCCACTGACATACCGAGAGACAAAGCCCTCTCTGGAACACCGCAGATTCTCCTGCAGTGTTGCTATGGACCTGGATTAGAAAATTTGAATCAAAGCTCCCAAGCAGGTTCCAGTCAAAGCAGCGGATTATGATAATGATTAATGTGGTAGCTGTAAAGCATCAGCCTACATGCTTGTTAAAAAAATAAACAGATAACAAGTGATTATGCAATAACTGACAGCTAAAGTTAAACAGTTTTCAAGACTTCTGACACATTAGGGGTTTGTTTACTCAAATAACTGTTATTTAATCAAATTCTCATTTTAGCCCCATTTACGGTCTCCATCTAATCATTCTGACTTTGGTCGTTAGCTATATTTAATTGGATTTAATGCGTTCTGTTATATAATTTGATTGATTGTGTTTAAATTGATGTAACAATTTGTCAAAATTGTATTTATTTTAGTTTTGAAAATCATTAATATTAAGATCATAACTGCTTTAAAAAAACAGTCTCTTGACTTTAGATTTGCTTACAGCTTTTTACAGAATGTGAAAGTGTAGAGTCCAAAAAAAGGAGTTTGTTATGTCACTTTTCTGCAGTCTTTCAGCCATTTGATGTGCTGTATGCACTTCTGACACTCAAGCAAAGACATGCAACAGTTTTAGAAAATCCTGAAGCAGACTGCTGTTAAATGCTTTGGAAAGACTGGAAAAGTGATGCTTTTCTCTTGCAGACATTCTTTTCTGCTACACATCATCAGTGAAAGGCAAATATATCCAAAAGCTGCAGTCACATGTTCCTTATTCTGTGTGATTAGCTGCTGCACATGGTTTTTTTTTCAATGTTCTCGAGCATTTCTGTGACAATGTTGGCTGCTGCAAACAGTTGCCTGAGATGAATGAATAAGAGATAAGTGATAAAAGAAGACTGACTGTGAAAACACAAATGGCTTAAGGAAAACAAAGGGAGGGAAGAAGCTATAAACCAAAAAAACACCATTGCTCAGCTCTGGATGGTTATTTACCTGCCACTTCTTCTTCTTACTCCCTTCTCGCTTCTCCGAACTCCAGCCCGATTTTCACTGTCGGTGGGATTAGCGGTATGACTTTGAAGACGAGGCTTGCTTATTGTCAGAGTGTCTGCAGTGTGCGGCTGTCATAAGTAATAAGTGTAAATTTGAAAGTGATCGTGTGAGGTCTGGCACGCATGTGTAAAACATACTGGCTTTACTACGAGCTGATATGGGCTGGTATGCCTCAGACTGTGGGGCATTAAGAGGATTAAAGTATAAAAAAATAACCCATGTAGAAGCGCTTTGATTTGTGGATCACCTGCAATGCTGTACTGTAACCAGCAAAGAGAGCTGTGCTGCAAGAAAATCAACAAACAAAAAAATATATACATATGTTTGCATTAATCCTCAGATGGGACAATGACTACACAGACGCCACACGTACCTTTTAAGGAAGTCTAAAACATCCTCCTTGCTGCAGACCCATTCCACTTCAGGGGTGATCCCAGGTTTCAAAGTCTATGTTCAAGCTGTATTTTATTTTCTGGAACTCTGCAGGGCAGATTTGACTCTTTGGTTTTGGTGACAGCTACTCGCCTCATCTGCCAGTCACAGCTCACTGTGCTTCATCACTGCTTGCATCTCAGGTTTCATTTGACAGCATCCCCTTATTTAACAGGCAAGGTATGCTACTGTGTGCATGCAAACCATAGATGTAACTGCACAGTGTTGCCAGAGTGTTTCCTTGGTGTCTGCTGTTGGTAGAAGGGTTCGTGTGCAAGTGCTGAGAGCAGAAATGAGGGACAAGAGACACGCTGCAAAAACACGGGAACCCAGCTGTGACTTGCTCAAAGACCATTGAAAACAAACAAAATATGTGCAACCCTCTTTGCCAACCAGGCTTAAAGAAACAGTGAAGTGAAAAGAAGTGGAATGAGATGCTGAGGTATGAACAGAAACTGTGAAAAGAGGCGAGAGAAAGGAAAACAAACTAGTAGTTTAGCTGCCTTTGGCTGCTGATGTTAAAGGATTAGCAGATTGTGAGAGGCAGAATTCACTAGCTGTAACAGAAAAGGGCTCTCAGTATTCAAACGCAGGAATGAACTCACCTTCATATGCAAATGAAACCTGAACATATTCAAGCGACAAAATGGAACGATTCGTGCAAACAACAGACACAAATTCTTTAGGAGTCAGTGTTGGGCATGAACACATTTTAAAAATAGTATTTCTGTGAACGCTGACCCAAACAAGGTCAGTTTGCAACTAAAAAACAGTGTGAGCACGAATGGGTGCTGTGAGGTGCCTGTACAGCACTTGGTGCAACATAAAAAAACAATGTAGCTTCTTGGTTTCACTACTAGTAGTCAGATAATCGCAGCGACCAGTGATTCTGCTAAAGCCAGAACATTTAAAGAAGAAAAAACCCCATCTCATTTAATTTAGGCATCTTGCCAGTGTTAGGAAATATCTGCAAGTAACTGATCAGAAGAACGGAGCGTTACTTTTCATCTGTGATCACTTTAATAAGTACACGTGCTCATTGCAACTGTAGGCATGTACACACGTTCAAGATGACCAGTCAAACTGAGTTACAGCATGAAGGAAGAAAGGAGATTTAAGGGAAACTGCATCGAAACTGTTGGTTTGCTGGGATTTTCCTCCACAGACATCTCTAAAGTGAATGGTCCAAAAGGTCCAAAAAAGAGAAAATATCCAGTGAGCAGCAGTTCCCTGGGGAAAAATACCTTGTTGGTGCCAGAGCTCGACCGCTTCAAGCTCATAGGAAGGCAACAGTAACTCAAACAACCGCTCATTGCAACTAATGCATGCCGACGTAAATCTCTGAATATCGAACATTAAAGCAGATGGAGTACGGGCTACAGACCACAACAGGTTGGCTAAGATCAGCAAACAGAGACTACAACTTGCACAGGCTCACTAAAACTCGACAATACAAGATTAGAAAAATATTGCCTGGTTTAATGAGTCTTAATTTCTTCTGCGATATTCTGATGGTTGTTCTGAATTTGGTGTAAACAACATGAAAGCACTGATCCATCCCAAATTATATCAAGAGTTCTGGCTTGTGGTGGCAGTGTAATTTTGTGGGAGATTATTTTCTTATCATACTTTGGGTCTGTTAGTACCAACTGAGCATCATTTAAACAACACTTCCCAAGAATTGTTGCTGACCAAATCAATTTCTTTATGACTGCAGTGTACTTTTCTTTTGGTCACTCCCAGCAGGATAGAGCGCCATGTCACAAAGCTCAAATCACCTCAAATTGGTTTTGGAGAAATGGGAAATTTCAGTCAATAAATCTGCAGAAACAGTTTCCAGCACCTTGTTGGGAATAGGCCACGAAGAATGAAGGCAGTTCTGAAAGCAAACAGGAGTCCAACCCAATATTGAGGTGTGCCTAATAAAGTGAGGGTATTTTGTTTTCTCCCCAGCATTAAAAAGAAATTGATTCTATTAGGGTTAAACAGTAATCCATGTAGTTGTAGTCGCAGGCTGTGTGGATCTGAGGAGATTCTGCTGCTCAGACCAACACATACAGAAAATACATATAAAAGGAATACGATCTAGTCCTTTTTAGGCCCAAAACGGTTAACAGGTAACTTTTTTAATGTGCGTTAACATAACTTTGAGCTAGATAATAGTTATAGCTGCAGCTAACAGTTGTGTGAATCGTTTGCACACATGCACATTACACAGAGATACAGAGGCTGCTTTTTAAATCTTACACAATACAAACACAATTTAAAGATATAACAATCAGTCTTTATTAATGTCATTATTTACTGTACATCTACTTACAATATCTGGAGTTAAAGCACGTACCATTTTATACATTTTTAACCGTCGGCTATTCCCAAGCTTGTTACAAATGTAGCACTTTTAACATTTTTTTTTTTTTTAAAATGGATTTATACATTTATATAAATCCGTTTTGTTCTAAAGGGCTATTTTGTATAATTGCTGTTAAACAGATGAGTACGAAAATCAGATAAAAATGACTTTTATAATGGTAAATTGGTCACATTTCAGGGTGCATATATCAGTTTCTTCATACCTTCCTACATACTTGCTTCGCTGTTAGAAGTCTCCATTAGAAAGGCACTTAGGAATTGTAACTACTGTAGCTTCTGTAACATAGAAGAAACTTCTTCTGTTTTCTTAACATTAAGGTCTAATGTGAAGCCAAATGGGATTTTTTCTCCTCACTAATGGACACAAACTGTCTGGGACACTAAAATGCCCCAGCTTTCCACACAAGCAGAAAGCTGCAGCAGATATGTAACCATACATATATCACTGGCTGTGGGCTTTATTCAGATACATCTATATATGTTTATGCCCACAGAAAACTAACAGCCCTGAACATAAACACAAAGGCTGCCACTAAATTGTGCTCAATAGCTATTGTTTTTGTGCGAACACAGTGAATGGTTTTCCCTGGCCCAACCCACATCCACTTCCTGTGAGTCAGCCTGGATAAGCATTCTTCCACATAACCCCTACTTTGAGTTAATTTAAAACAACTAAGCCATCACTGCAACGTTTTTTTCAAGGGTGGCGTGCAGTTGAGACAAAAGCACTGATAAAAGATCGCCACCTTGCTATTCTGAAGGCAGTGTGCAGGATTAAGTGGGATCTAGAAACATGACAACCAAGTGAACACCTCTGAAGAACCTGCAGTGGCTGCTAATGAAAGGTCCTCTGTAGAGTCAGCGTTTGGCTCATCTCTTCTGGGCTAGTGTAGAAACACTATGGAGCTCGGTGGACGAGGACCCGCTCCTGTATTGATAGCCAAAACCAGGTTTTCTTCACCTGGTTTGTGTTTAGCCAAAATGCTGCATAGCCATTACGTCATATAATCAGAAACTCAACTGTTTCACAACTGCTAACAAAGCACAGAGTATAGGACTCTATGTGAACCATTGTCTATGACACACCTCAGTCTTTCAAAAGCAAAGACTTATTCTATTGGCATAGTTACAGTTACTTTCCATCTGTGACGACTTGGACTTCACACACTTCACTGGCAACAAGTAGACGTGTTCAACAGCTTATCTTGAAGTTCAGTCCTCAGTCATTTCCTTCACAGATACCCAGGTTGTCAGCGATGGTTTATTTAAACTGACACAACCAGATTTTAAGTTACAGCTAGATTCATGTCAACACAGTGTTTTAACTTGACCAGAGTTTATTTCTCCCTTCTCATTGAGTATGCTCTTTAGACAGCCACATGGTTAACAAATCTTTTCTTTTCATATTTAGGTGATCTAAACATGTGTGGTTTGAAAGAGCTGGAAAAATCAACAGGCTTGCACTTTTTCTCAGTTACGTGGCTTATCTAGCTTTGGCCAGCAACTTTTAATTTTCTTTTGATCCTCCAGGGCTGATCACATGACTGAAAGTGAACCCTCCTCACCAAAATCCTACATACTGGTCCTTTAGTATTGTGTGGGACTGGCCAAAGCAAAGTGTACATAAGGCCATCTCACACCGCAGAAAATATTTATAGTACCGCAGTTTGAAACTACGTTCAAAGTTTCTGCTCACATACTATGAAAAACACAGACTTTTTCTTTGTTGGCACATCAGCATTGATGGTCAAGAAAAATCAGATGAAGGCGACAAAGAGCTCATACTTAAAGTGAAAATGCAGACTGATACACTGTAGCATCTGCACAGAATGAAGTGTTGTAATTACAACTAAACATGTTGCCCTGAAAACAAAAACAATCCTTTCACTCCTTCAGTCAAACAAGAGTTTTACTGCCCTCCTGTGCTCAACCATGAGGCAAGCAGGCGTGGATGGACCTTCCTTCATTTACTTTAGGTAGACTGATGTGTGGTGAGACAGAACGGACAACACTTCACAAAAGGAAAAAAAAAAACAACAACAAAATTCACATTATAGATTTCACATTAGTTCAAAGCAAAGGTAAGTTGTCTCACTTTTTTGTGCATTTCAGTAGCTGAAAGAAAAACAAAAATTATATGTGTATGAGCACTAATATGTCCGATAAAGTCTTAATCAGGGTGCTTGTTAGTGTTATAAAAAACACAGTGGCAAACTGTCAAGGATTCGTTTGGCCAGAGCATCAGATGCTCCTCTGGGTCGTACTATCCCAGAAGCACTCTCTGAAGGCGGTCAGCAGGCACGCTGTTCTCTTCCTCAGACTCGGCGTCGCTCTGCGGGTTGGAGCTACAGGGAGAGGTGCACTCAGGGGAGCACAGGTAGTGCATGAGGGGTAGCCGGTACTTTCCACAGAAGTCTACAAATTTGATCTGGCGCACGCACGAATCAAAGTACACACCTGGAGCAAGACAAGAGTGACAGGAAATGCACAGTCAGACTAAAGTAAGAGTAATTTGTGCTGTTCTTTATACACACACACACACGTATAAATCAGGATTGAACATAATATACGATATATGGAACAACAGTTGTGGTGAGCAGCTCACAAGTGTGGTGAGCATGGTGATATTGCTGTGGTTCCCAACCTGGGATATGGAACTTCCATAAGAAGGGTCACAAGATAAAAATAAAGGAGCCATGATGCTCATCCTTATCCGGTCATATATACTGATACAATGGATAGATGCTAATAAAACAAGTTTCAAATAAGGAGGTCACCATATGTAAAATTAATCCTTGTGAGATTTCTTTTGCTACATTTGAATCTGTACATCAAAGAGAGAGGATATCCTCAATCTGATTATCTAAGGCACACAGCTCTGGCTCTGAGCATAGCAGCCTCACCCACCTATTGTTCACTGTGAAACTGGTGACATGGCAGGTAGTCATTAGGCACGACTCACCGGCACACTTGGGGTTGGGACACTTGCTGGCCAGGTCCAGATAACGCACCAGGTTTGCAGGCAGGTCAAAAGGGGAGTACAGAAGATTTCGACTCTTAATGGTGCGCCCTGCCAGCTCTAGCAACGAGGGTGGATCGTAGGTCATCTCCTTGACAAAGCGCACAACCAGCGGGTTGCCTCTAAGACTGAGCTCCTGCAGGTGCACCAGGCTCAGGATCTCTCTCGGCAGGTAAGTGAGCAAGTTGTTGTGGAGGCTTAAAGATCGCAGCGAGTGGAGCCTAGAATCGGATGCATAAGAACTCTGAAATTATTTCAGCTTCGTTTGCACTTTGATAAAAATCATGACTACATGAAATTTCAGCTATCAGATCAATGCAGGATAAATTACAGCTCTGACTCCGATGGCATCTCTGAGGAGAGCATCTAGTCAAGCTTTAGGTAGACTGGTGTGTGGTGAATGCTAGGATAGTGGGAGAGTGCTGATATTACCTGGTGAGCTGCGGTGGGACACTTTGGATGCGGTTGTCACACAGGACCAAGTAGGTGAGGTAGGGCAGATTCGCTACTTCAGGAGGAATTCCTGAAATAAGGTTTCCGCCCAGGTACAACATCTCCAAACTGATAGAAGAAAAAAGAAAACAGGAATTGATTCTCAATCTCAAGATTTTTTTTCTCCCTGCATCACACAGTATAGAACAGTCTTTTATATGGTGCTCTGTTGTAGAGCCTCCATTTCTCTCCTTTGTGATTCTTACCATGACAAATGTAAATAAATAAATCAAAATGGAATAAAATTACACTTTTCCATCACAATCGCTGGTGCGCAGGTATTTTTTCAATTAAACTCCTTCTGTCATATAGACAATAGGAGTTTATAGCCATAGCTTCAGATCCTCCTAATTGTCAACCCTGCTGATGGCTGAAGGCCGCAGATACCACAAAAAGCACTGTATTAGCCACCAATGATGATTCCATCTCATTAAATAAAGAAATAAAATGTTACATTAAAGTATGCCAGAAGGGGGAGCTAAAGCTTCACTGTTTCATGCTCAGAGTTCAGGTTTGTCACCTTGGTCACCAAATATGAAACTTTGCTTCCAAAATATGAAAAAGACAAATGAGCAGAGGGAAGCTTTGTTTTTTGCTGTAAAATAAAAAAAAAAATAAAAAAATAAAGACATGAAATAAATGCTGAGGTGATATTTACATTGAGTAAAACTGCTTGTGTTGCTAGGCAAAATATGACCATGCTGAGTTATTGCAGGTAGAGAACACGAGTGGGTGGGGGGGCGGGGGGAGTCAAAGAGAGAGACATTGAGAGAGCTATGGATGGCTGGTCAGCGAAAGTAAGCTGTCAGGCCATCTGCCTGCGGGAACTGATGACACAGCGACTGCGAGACATGAAGCCATTATCCTGTCCTTGGTGGCTGAGCCCTCGGCAAGCCCCCTCTTTGAAGAGAACGGAGACATTCAGGGTCTGCTCACTGCCCACACCATGACACAAACTACTAACTGACAATTTCAAAAGACACATATCATGAACTGACTCGTGGTACATCATCGTCCATGCATAGTTTTGTTATAGCCCGCTGCGGTATTTTATAACCTCTGTCATTTGAGCATAGCAGTGTCAGTGATAACTTGCACAATGGCAAGCCATCCTTCAAGATCGCTTACTGAGACTCATTTTTGGGTCATGGGAAGGATAAAACAAAAAGAAACTTGTTAGTGTGGCACCTCTCCCCATCTTAGAGGTATCTGGCTGACATGCGAGGCTTATCAGCTAATCAAGTTCAGCGCGTCCTTAAAGGTTATAAAGCTGGTTTATGTGGTGACATGATCTTTGTCTTCTTCTGTTTGCACCCCTGAAACACCACAGCACGACACATTCATTCAGTGCTTGCCTAGATGATTCACCAGTTATTTTTTGTTTGTATTAGTTCATTAGCAATATGACTTTGTCTCTTTTGTAGACTCTATAATTAATGCTTTTTCCCCACCAAGCCTGTTTGTCACAAATCTTATGGAGTTGTGTCAGGTCAATTGTCTGTGTAGGTTCTCAGTCATCCAGATCATAGTAATCTAAGGAGCTTGGAAAGAAAAGTGACTGAAGTTAAAACTTTTTTTATTTTATTATAGCCGTTTTTGGCAAATCTAGCCAAAGAACACTAGCTTGACTTTTTTCCACACACACACAATATAAAGCCTGACTGATTTATTGGTTAGCTGATATTAACCATTAGTATTGCCTTAAAAATCCCATATCAGGTGGGCTCCACTCTTGTACACACATTTTAATGGAAGTCACTTCTTGGACTTTAATTCAAAAACAATCTCCCGAGGATCAAGCAAACAGTCTTAATTCACAGTAGATGCTCTGACATCAAAAGATAAAAAAGCAGCATAAGTTTAGATTTAAAAGGAAAACCATATTAATGTAGTTGAAACCTCAATTCGGATAACAGATTTGGTTTCAGTGACAGTTTTCGCATACAAGCACCATCCAGTGTGCTTCAGGATTTTGAGATGCATTCCATCTTTCTTGTCCCTGACCAATCAGTGTTGTCTCGGTGATCCAGGACCTCCTGGTTCATATACTGGGCACTGGATTTTCCTTTCATGCTCAATAAAACACAGTGTGGATCAGCGCTGTGTGAATGAGGCTCACAAACTCACAGGGTCAGCGAGGACGGGCTACAGGCAACTGGGTCAACGAGGACAAACTGAAAATTACTCAGGCAGAAAAAGATGTAGAGTTACAAGTCATTTTGCAGCATTAGGGATTCTTTTTGAAGAACAAGAACAACTTCTCAACATGCAGCTATAATGGACACAGATGAGTTTGTATGGATGTAATCAATTAGATCAGGAGATGGCCTTTAAACCTATGCTGTAACATGTCATTGTGCTTTTTGGAAACAAAGATCACCAGTGTGTAATCAAAGTGTGCTTATCAATGAATATGATAGCAGCTGGACAGTAAATTTCCTACATCGCAAAGAGACTTAATGAACCCTTATCAGGAGCTACAGGACACATAACCAAAAGGAATGTCTTTGCTTGCAACAACTATTGCCAGGGTGCTTCAGCTGATGCAGCATTAAAGCTGAGAAAAAAAAAGAAAAAAAAATGTAAATGTCAATTAAAACACACATGCACACAGATACACAGACAAAACCACCACCACCCAGTGAGTCACAGAGCAGAAGAGGCTCATTAGTCCTGATAATAAAGGAAAAAAAAAAAAAAGTATACACACTGTCTTTTTCCAGCCAGGCAACTACAGCATTTAGGTGGCTTGTCTATAAAAAATTTGAAGCCAAGTTTCCCCTTCGTGCAGAGTCAACTGTGGGATTTTTGGAAATCCCCAAATATGGGATAAAAATATCCATTTTTATCCCTTGCCTCTGAGCCGCAGTATTTTGTACATGTTGATAAAACGATTAGGTTTGATCTTTGGCCCAGCATTGGGTCACTGTGACACCTGTACCTGTCAGCAGTTCAAGATAAGAAGTCCTTGTCCTGCTTTACCCCGTTTAACAGAAAACAGCAAAACAACCAGGCTGAAAAAGTTTTGAACAGACTTCAGATGTTGGCTTTTATTTTGAAATGAGCTCCTCTGATCTCAGTTAACTTTTGAGCTTTGTTATAAATCATGTTCTTGCTCGTGAATTTATGCAACTGCTCATTTTCTGCCAACAATGTCAACAGGTATAACTGCAAAACCACTCCAAGATAATTTGTGGAACAGCTTAAGTCAATATGATTCTGCACAGACTGAAACATGATATTTGCAGAATAAACTGAAGAGAAATAAAAGTGTCAAGATGTATGGACTGATGTGATAAGGGCAAATGTTTCAAACTGCTAAACCCACAAAGAGAGGAAGAACAAACAAGCTCATCTGAAGTGTTGAAATTGCCACGTTATCAGTTATAAAAAAAAAAAAAATATTGCAGGCAGGCTTAATAGGTGGGTCAACTTTTGACTCATGTAAAGCAGCAATTTAGTTATGACATAAGTGAGTTTAAAATGCTTTAAAAAAAAAGAAACTGTGTGCAAATGAAGCAAACAGACAATGACAAACTGGTAGAAGCAGACCAACACATGCACACTCTGGGAGAAATGTGAGCATACAGTGTGCAGAAAGTCACGTTTAATGTTTCACTAAATAACAGCTTAGAATAGACAAGCTGCCATCAAATTATTGATTTGGCATATGGAAAGACACATGCATACACACACTATAAAGATGGGCGTAGCTACTGTGATGTAGGGAAGCCATTGACTTGTGAAGTCCCTTCTTGAAGCTTGAGATGAGCATTTTCATCGATGCCACCTTGGTGGTTTGAAACCAGATGTGACGAGGCAATTAGGTCGCACTGAAACTACACTCTCACTGGATAATGACTTGTAAATCACATATAATTAGCCAATTATCCCCAGATAATCCTCCTTTCTGAAACTTAATAATAATCAAAT
>VUQG01017922.1:42289-62306 GCA_015106755.1 Etia nguti
ACCCGAAAAAAAAAAAAAAAAAAAAAAAAAAAAAAAAAGTAAAAAAAAAAAAAAAAAAAGGATAATAATTAACAGAGCAGAGAAACATGATAAAGTGAGTTTAACACACAAGGTAAATCAAGTATGGAAGAAGGATGATGGCGTGCATCCTCTTCTTTCATTACATCCCGACTTAGGCCTCCTTTGTGCTGGCCTTCATCTTCTCCACTGTCTCCTATGTTTGAAACAGTGAAAAGAAACGTGAGATATAGTGTCTCATTTGACAGGCTGACTGAAACAGTATTTCTGGAAAACACTTTTCCCATTGATATCAGCACCGTATTTGTCTGAAGGTGAATTTGGGGTTGAAACTTGTATGCACGATGAACCACATTTGTTTACAATGGCACTACAAAGTATTCCTCTGGGGTACAGAGAACATGGCTTTGCTGACTCAGTCATGGCCTCAAGCCAGATTCCTAGAGCTACCTTGCGGACATCCCGGTGTCATTCATGCACACAAGCAGACACACAAGCTACAAAAAGAGCAGTCTCCAAAAGATTTTTTTTACTGGGACAAATTGTTCTAAATACATGTGCCAATTAGTCTACTCCTACTAAACCTAATGCACTGTCTGTGAATCATAATAATCACGAAACGTTAAATGATGATGTCAACATACTTTTAAACCTGTTAAAGGTAAAAGAAAATCAAACATTGATATGAACATTTCATATCTGCAACATCATTTTATGGCTCTAAATTTGAAAACATCACTCTCCTTTGGATTTATTGTTTCACTTGTTCTGTCAGAAGTGATAAAGCTGCTGATACTGTGGCTCGCTGTATTCTGCCAGGTTGGAACGCATAAAATATGTACACCGACCTATTCCTCTGTCGATTGTATTGAGCAATTTGATTTGAAAGGAAGTACAGGTAATCAAGCAATATAAAAGCAGGCACGAGGCTATTGGCTCATAAAGGTTATATTTCGTGGACTTTATAACCAATCCTACAAGGACTGTGAATGCGCTTTTAAATGGAGCAGAACCAAGTGGGGAGAAAAGCAAAAATTTGATTCCAAGTTTAGGAAAACACTTATAATTTTTGATTTATCTTGTCTTTAACTTGACTGACATACTGTACTTTTTTTTTTGATGGGTTTTAGTATACAGATGCACACCTGGTGCTTGTTGAGCTCAGCCACACGGAGGTTCCACTCCTCCTCAGTCATCTCCGCTCCAGCATCTGCTGAGTCATCCACAGCTGGCTGGTTATCTGGGCAGATTACACAACGGTTAAGTGGAATGTGTGTATATGTAAAACCGGCATAAATGCCATTTTCAGTATTTTCTTTACCGGTGCACGTCATGGCGGTGCAGACCCAGTTTCCGCATGCACAAACGCAGCGGTTGCACTCCACCTGGGTCTCTGCTCCATCCTCATATGTTTCATCCTCCAAGGCACATTCTGCACAAAGATAAAGAACACGTTATCTAGATAAGGCCACAGATAAGACTCTAGTAGAACAATAACAGTGTTACATTGTTACAAATTTTATGACTTTTATGACTTGCCAGCATTCTAAAATGCTGCATCATTCATCCACCAGCATAACCACAGTGTCACATTCTTTTGGTTACTTTTTGCTTAGTCACAAACACTCAACAAAACAACCAACACCAAGCATAAAACCTTTGTGTGTATACTGGAGAAACTATTATCTAAAAAGAAAAAAAATCAAATGCTTTAACCAGGCATGAAAATCTTGATTTGCATTTGAAATTTTGCATGTGGACTAAACCCAGAGTTTACACAGCTAACAGTCAGCTAGCCAAATAAATGTGTGCGTCCTTGAATCTGGTGTAGCTCCAGAGTTAAGTCAAGCGCAGTGACTGGCTGCTGGAGAAATGCCTCCTCTTCCTGTGAACTTTATCCCAGATATATCAGCAGCAGCTGACTGAATAGACTGAAGGGCTGAGTCTCAAAATCCTAAGAAAAGAGCAGCTGCAAGGATCATTTTCAGTTTGCTGGGATGCACTACTGAGCTTTCTGTGCTTCGGTCAATTTATATAGTAGATCTAACGGTGTGCTACATTATGTCAAAGTATCACTCCAAGCTCACTCTTCTCTGGTGGATTGAAGCCAGGCTTCAGGCAGTTAAGAAACTCATCAAAGCTCAGCTTCCAGTCGGCATTCTCATCGGAGAGCTCAATGAGGGCATCAACACACAGGCTCCTGGGGAATGAGACGCACACAAACACAGAATAAATATTAGCTGTTACATACAGTAACAGTGGACCATTACAGAAACAATACAAATGCTGTAAAAATCATTTTGATAGCTGCTTTTCTTTTTTTCTCCACAGAGTGCAGGTGTTTTTGCCAATACGGTTTCCCACAAGAGGCCTGCAATAATGTTTGCTCTGGTCAAGATCAGGTTCAATGATTTATACCGTGTGATATTAAAATAGCACTGCAGCACAAAGATAAAATTTTCTACGCACAAGCATTACCATTGGAAAAAAAAAAATATTTGAAGGCTCTGTCACCGCTTCCACTTCCACACTTTTTCATAAGCACGCAAACTTGCAGACACACTAACCTGAGCAGGTTGTTGCTCTCCTGGTCTGCATAGGTCTGCAACTCCACGACCGACTCATTGTGCTGGATGAATTTGAGCAGCTCTGAGGAGTCCAGCTGAGAATCACCATTGTCGTATGACTGCAAACAACAGACTCATGTGCATGAGGACTGAACACAAAGAACTCTGTAAGAAGTCATTTGTGGTTCTGATCCACAGGCTGGTCGAGGCTGGCAGTAAACTTGCAGCTCCCAGAATACAAGCACACCGGTTCTACTTCCAGCCTGCATTTCTTTTGAAGTATCTTAAAATGGATGTGGGGCTGTAGCGCTACATTAACATTTTTATTCATTTAGTGTTTTGCTTCAATGAGTAGTTGTTGTTCAAACTGATTTAGCATCCAAGCTGACTGCTGTTTGTTTGGCTACTGTACATGATTTTTTTTAATGCTGTCTCTAAAATTGTTCTGGGCTTCATATATGATGATGAAATAAAAAAAAAAATGCTGGGTGTAAGTACAGTTTTAAAGCGTTCAACACAAAAAAAACCTTCTTTTGCTATAATGCCATTCATGTCAAACCATGGAGAGGAAGGGGCCCTCCTCTGCAGAACAATGTTCCTCATTAAACTGAATTATCACCACCAGCTGACTCGCTTGAAAGGTCTGTCACATAAATAATTAGACACAGTCACAGGCTGCTTTAAGAAACAGGCGGACTGAAAGAGGCCCGCATCGACAAATAAACTGGGGTGTTCTGTGGAAATAGTGGTTTAGGAGCAGTGGTGTGCACTAAAAGAGAAAAGGGATCATTCTGCCTACCTTGAAGTATTTGAGCAGGATGTCAGAGAAGTTGGAACCCTTGACAAACCAGCCATCTGGGACAATCTCAGTTTGGAGCCACTGGATCACACGATTTCTTAACTCGTTGCGGTCACCAGCATAGCAAACCACTGCAGGAGAGGGGATATTTCCAGAAGTCAGCAGCATTAATAAAAAACCCAGTACACCTGGTATACTGCATCGATATATTCAGGCTCAATATGTTCTTTCAGTTAGACCTTAAACCTCTGCTACTCTATGGCACATGTGTGTTACTAAACTGTAACCCATCTGTAAACCATGAACTAGACCTAAATATTCCAGTACAGTCAAAAAATTACAAATACAGTTCAGTTGTAAATTAATTTATATGTTTATATAAACTGCGAACTTGATAAGGATAAGTGGAAGAAACCTGATGGGTGAATGGATGTTTATATAAGCAAAAAAGAGCATGCACGTACATACACATAAGCTCACCTGGACTGGCAGCGGCCTGTTCTGTTTTCTTTTCTAAAGGTGATTTGAAAAAAACAGAGAGAGAAAGAAACAACATTTGATGCAAAACCTGGAGAACATTATTGGAGATAAACGTGTCTGTCACTGAACAATTGGCCAAAGGTCTGCAAAGAGTTATGCTGTGACATCATGATTTTCCCTCGCTGACCTTTCTGTCACCGGTCAATGTCCATGCTAGACTTCTTCAAGTTTTGCATTTTTTTTCTTTCTTTGTATCTTTCTTTCTAGTTCTGCATTTTTGTTATTCCTTTGTGATTTTATTTTTATGTTTGATTTTTTTTTCTGAAAATCAATGTAATTTCTTTTCATTTCCAGGCTCAGACTGCTGCTGGACTTCATGACACACACTGAGCACTTCTTCTCCACGTACTTCTTTTCTCTCCTCACGTGTTTATACACCACTGCAGTATACCACTAAATTTTTGTCTTCTCTCTGCTTTAATCTGTGTTTTTGTCCTGCCTCCCTATGCTGTCTTTTTCTCTTCTTGTCTTTGTCATCCCCCAGCTGGTTGCAGCAGATGGCTGCCCCTCTCTGAGCTCGGTGCTGCCGGAGGTTTCTTCCTGTTAAAAGGGAGTTTTTCCTAGGGGATCTCCTTATTGTTTAGGTTCTTTACTTTACAGTATAAAGTGCCTTGGGGAAACTGTTGTTGTGATTTTGGTGCTATATAAACAAACCTCAACTGAACTAAACCTCAGCTGAAGTTAGTTTCAGAATTAGTTTTGCATATTTATCTATTTATATGTATTATTCACATTACTTATGCTGACAAATTTGACAAAAGCATTTTAGATTATATATCACAGATTAAGTTCCAGTTAACTAAATAACTTTGGTTCAGGTCAGAAGGGACCAGCAGGGACGTGAAAGTTCACTCGAGATAAGATAAGATACTAATATTAGATATATGAAGGGGTGGCTACAGGGCAGAGGTGTGATAAAAATGATAGTGCAGTGTTGTGTAGGGTCATTATATGACTGTCTACCCAGTAACCTCACATTATCAGTTCAGTGAATGTATGCTAGTTCAGAGATCACATACTAATCAGTTTAATTACTTACTATCAGCGCTTGCACAATTAGTCGGGTGAGCTAAATGACATTACTGAAAGGGAGCCTAATTGGCATTTTTGGCCTCCCATTATCACATCTACTAGATCTCAGGGATTCACTAATACTTAAGCTTCTACTCTGTACCTGACAGTAGCCTTACTAGCCTATGACTCTGACATTCGGTGTTATGAACACAAGATTAGATAAATTCCTGTCTAGTAATTCAGTCATGACAGGCCAGCAATCTGCATTCTTGTGTTATTTTGGCACCCACTGCACTCTAAACAGTCAAGTATTTCATTTTTGGAACAAAAAAGAGATGAATAGCATCAATCAGTCAATAGACTGCAAACCTGTCCAGGATGTACCCCACCTTTCACCATATTACAGTGGGGAAATGCTCCAGCATCCCTGAATTAGATATGTGTAAGAAAATCAATGGATGGACCAATCAGTGGATTGAATCTGTGCTTGATAGGTCAGTTGGATGAGAAACCTGATTTGCTATGTCCTATCCTATCAAAATGTTGTTTCTGTGTGTAAATTTTTGAAATTGTAAAAATGAAAAAAAAAAGAAGAAAAAACCCTGCAACCCGTTCAAGGCAAGAAAGATGATGATGATGCTAAAAAACACATTTTTTAGCAAAAAATCTTTTAACAATTTAAAAAAAATACATTTTCAATGTCTAACATGAAAATTACGCAACTTCCATTTCCATGGACGATTGTGTGATAATTATGCTGGTTTGAACTGTTTTATCAACATTTGTTATCCGTACCCTTGCAGTGTCCGTCGTGCGCCACTTGGATCTTCAAGCCAGTCAGACAAGCATCTCTGTGGAGCTCACAGTGATTCCTGTAGGTCTTACCATTGCTGCCACATACTGACCTCTTGTGGGCCTTACAGCTCTGGAAAGAAACAAAGTGCAAAGGGAATAAATGTGAAGTGAAACCAAAGGGCGTTTGTAATCCAAATCTATTATTTGGACATATATATTCCTTCCTTGCGTAAAAGCAATGTCATCTGGTCTCTATTGAATCACACACCCGACACTCACCTCTATGCACAGACAGCTGGGCTCCCCCTTCTCATTGACAGCGCACTCCCTGCCGGCCCCGCAGAACACATTGGCACACACTTTGCTCTTGGTCTGCACCTCCTGTAAGCCAAGCAAAGAAGTTTGTGATGGTTGAACACAGGGTGGCGCTGTTGTGCTTTTCAAACAGACTGCGCAATCATGTCAAAAGCAAATCTGCAAACGGGATCCAAAACACAAATATTTTACTTTCACATTAAACCATGTGGAACCAAACTCGTCTCATAGATAAAGAGACCGTTTCGCTCAATTGACTGACAAGAGTCTGTCCCCTGATGGCATCCGAGATAAAAGCTCACCGATCTTGCACTGCACTCAATCTAGGAGGTGATGCCTTTTGTATCTGTTTCCTGTCTTTTTTAGCAAGATGCCAAGAATTACCTAAATCATTTCAGTAAATAAGCTCAGTTGCCTTGTGCACATAGTGGTTCATAGTGTTTCAATGGAGACTCTGAGGAATCCTCAAACAACTAACTGCATTTCAATTTTATTCGTTCCTTTCTCATCAACACGATAAGCAAAAAAAAAGCCATATTTATGTGCTCAAACAAATGTGTCCTGGTTTATTGCTTATCTTTGTTGTTTCTTTATGTGTGTGTTAGTATCTGCACTTTTAATGAGGTCTCCGGAGCTGTCTGTATTGTTGCCCTGTCGGTGATAGCTAGACTTGGATCCAGAAGTTGGCATGAAATAAGGCAGAATACAGAATACATGTAAGTGGGATAAGTTCCTGCTGGACCATGCCGCCTCCTCGAAAATACTCTTTTTCCTTCATCCAAATGTCTCCAGCATATCTGTTTCAGTTAAACAGTCTTTTCTCTCACATTTAGCGTGTCTTGTCTGCTCTCGTTGACACTCGTGGACACACACCGTCTCATTTCCTCGTCTTGACATCTTGTGTTTGCTCATTTTAGAAGACTGCAAGCAGACTCAAAAAATGAGCTCTAGCAACCAATCACAAGATGCCAAGTGGAGCTCCAAGAGCTGGTTTATGACCCTCATTACCGCCTCCTTTCCCCATCTGTTTGTTTTTGTATATGTGTGCATTTGTGTGTGCTTGCCTTTGTTTGTGTGCGTGCTTGTGTGTGTACAGGGTGTTTCCACATCTGGAGTCTTAGCTGTGTTTTCCTTTAGGCCCATTCCCATGCAGTGCAAAATCTTTTCTCCTACCCCCCCGACTCCACTCCTGCTCCCTAAGCTGCTGTTTCCTGTAACAGCGAGACAGAAGTGAGACAGAAGTTGGCCTTCTTTGTGCGCTTGCACGTGAGCTGGCTTCCAACTTTCTCTCACTGTGTATGACTGCAAGGTCTGGTATGTAGGTCAAAATGAAGGTGGGATGTTGTTACTGAACCTTCGTGAGCTCTCATGATAAAATGTAACAGGATGGATCTCGGAGCTAAAGGGATGACAGTGGGGGAGCAGTCGCATGCAATCACCACAGTGTAGCAATTTTAACTCAAAACTGGTGAGAGGAATTCAGTTCTATGCATGGTTCAGAGACATATACATACACACACTTCCTATCCTAAGATGAGGTCATGGAAAAATCTTCAAAGCAACCCCCCCTGGCCTTGAACATGTTGGACAATTCAGTTTCTCAGACACAGATGGGCAAGAGGCCTGTTGAAACCTGCAGAAACCTCCACTGAGAACATGAATAATAGATGGGCTCCTTAAGATGAATCTGGTACAAACATGGAGCTCTGTCTGTCCATCTCCCTCCTAGCAGAACCAGCTGAGGATATCTGACATTTAGCTAATGAATACAGAGGTAGAAGATCCTTTTATTTGCAGCTGATTCAAGTGCTTTGTTGCCATAGTGAGAACATATACCGGCTTCTTTTGATTACAGAAGTGTCAGTCAAGTAAGCCAGATGGAACAAAGCCTCAAAATGAGATCTCAGCAGGGCTCTTTGGACATACAGTCCTGTGAAATAAGTATTTGTCCCTTCCTGAGTTCTTTTTTTTCATATTTGTCACTCTTACATGTTGCAGATCATCAGATCATTTTTTTTTATTAGACAAAGATAACCAAAGTACAAATATACAGTACAAAGTGCAGTTTTTGAAATGATGATTTCATTTAGGAAGGGAAACTAAACCTACCTGGCCTTATGGGAAAATGTAATTGTCTCCTAAACCTAATAATAGGTTGTGCCACTCTTCACAGCAAGAACTGCAATCAAGTGTTTGTGATAACTGGCAATGAGTCTTTCACATCACTGTGGAAAAACTTTGGTCCACTCTTCTTTGCAGATTTGTTTTAAACAGATTGTTCATGCTCGAAAACTGAGTCTGATTCAAGCCCCAGTGTTGACCAGGCCACTACAAAACTTTTTTTTTTTTTGAGTTCTTGCTGCCAAAGGTGGCACAACCAGTTATTAGGTTTATGGGACATTTACTTTGTCACACTGGGCCAGATAAGTCTGGATAACCTTTTTCCCCTTAATAAACTAAATCATCATTTAAAAATGGTATCTTGCATCTTCTTAAGTTATCTTTGTCAAATATTAAAATCTGTTTGATTATCTGAAACATTTAAGTGTGACAAACATGCAATAAAATAAGAAATCAGGAACAGGGCAAATACAGCACTGTATAAAACAAGACTGCAGAAAATAAAAGACAAAATAGTCTCCTCACGTGTTCTTGGGATGCCACAAACACAATGCATAAAACATACATGGACAATGCAGAGGAATAAATAAATGACAACACATAGCAAATGTTAGGGAGATATGGTCACATTTCATGAGTCTAAAAGAAGAAAAAATAGTGGACTTTTAAATCCCCAAATATCGATGTCACCCTTATTCCTACAGGGAGTTATTTGGTGTATTATTTCTGCATGTTACTCTATATGCTGTTAGTAGCCTGAAAATATGAGAAGTTTTTTTTTTTTAATCATTGTTGTTATCATTATTTTATTTCATTTGGTAAAGAGCTTCCCATGTTTTCCGTCTTTTAATCTTTATGTAGTCCCAAGTTGATAAAGCTGAGACTGATATCAATGTTTTTATCCAACTTTCTGCAAAACGGAAACATCCTTTAAGAGAAGTGCTTGGATATCACTTTTTGTTTACACATTGTAGGGACTTGGCATCAACCTCACCATAACTAAAAGGCACTCATTAACACAGTCACCAGCAGAGCAGACACAAAAAAAGACATGCACAAAGTCAGCACAAACAAAAACACACCCAGTATGCATGTCCTAGATAAATTATTACTTTTAATTTACTGACAACAAATGCCTTCTTTCCCATTTAGAACCAATCCCTGTTCTCGTAAGAGACTGGTGAATCATACCAGAGTCCTTCATACAAAGAGCCTCCCTAAGCTCATTACAGTCAATACGGACACATTTCACAGCTCACGATACTAATCTCTTGCCCCGCGTTTCAAGTTTTCTATTTTTTAGTGTTTTAGTCGCGAGGCTGAAACAACTTAAAGGTTTTAAAAACACATTTTTTTTCTCTAAAAACTCTTCGCATCATTTCCATCTTTTTATGTCAGCGTGGCAACTCTCATTTCAAGTCTTGCTTTCATTTCTGCTATTCTTTAGTTCTTTCTCTTGTCATCTCCAGCACCATGCCCTTTTACAGATGCAAGACACGTGTCTGTGAATGAAGGCCAGCCTTGAAGAGCTAGATGGAAATCAGAGGAGGAAAATAAGAGAATTGTAAGAGGCTGAATAAAAGGAGAAAGTTGTGAGGACAGTCTGAATATTAAGAAAGAGGTGGGTAGTGAAGAAGAGGAGGGGGGCATATGAGCATGTTATATGGCTCATTGATGAGGCGGACTTCAGTTAAAGTGGAACATATCCTTGCTTTAGAGAAGAAAATGCCCTTTTATCTTTTATCCGATGAAGACAACAGTGAAAAGGCGCACTAACTAAAGGCACCTAAAGGCACCTTGCACACCATAACACATAAAAAGCATTAGAACATCTGCTCTGCCTTTGCATATGCCTTTCTTATCTCTATGTCCCCAAAGACTCAAAACAGTACAAGCAGCAGCATATTTGTCTGTATTTGCATGCTTAGTGCGTGTACCTTCAAATATCTTGGAGATGCTCCACTGATCGAACAAGCCAATCAATGCCTCTCTCCTGTTGATGTCATTTACAGCCACCGTGAGCACTTCCCATATTGCACCCTGCCCCTTATTAGCATAGAAAACATTAACCTAGAGATTGCGCTGAAGTCCCTGCCATAGATATCCCTACAACAGTGAAGAGAATAATGGAAGCAACTGAAAAAAAAACCCCAATAAGAGCAATAAATACAGAATGTGGCATTTCTAATAATACTAAAAGATTAGTTCCATCTGTTTGATTGGATTAGTTTTTGGACACAATGAATTTCAATCAATGCAATCCAATACAACAAGCCTGCAATTCGACTGTTTTCACATAGAGCTTCTTCTGCCTGTCTGCTGTACTTGAGAGGTGTTGATTCAGCGCTACTTTCACTGTGTAGGCTGTACTTTCTGGTGCTGTTCATTCGTACTGCATTACAAAAAGGTAAAGGGTAGATCAGCTTGAGCTGCTTTAACATCTGTATGACACATAGAGTTTCATCAATATCTGAATGTGAAAGACTCGAAAAGGCTTTTCAAGAAGTTTGGATTTACTGCACAGGTGTAAGAGGCACCTCACTGTAAATGATGCAGGTTGGGCCACTTGAAATATTGAAATGCTGAATAACAATGCAGCACACTGTTTCACATGCTGCTGTCGTCCTGAGTCACCGATAAGGCTTTGGTTTGTGAGAGAGCAGAGGAAATATTTACAGTGATATTGAAATCTAACCTAAATATGCACACAGTTGTCTGTTCAATTTACCGTTTATAAAAAGCACCTATTTCACCTTATTTACATAAAAAACTGGCAAATCTGAAGAAAAATGAAAACCATCACAAGCAAAAAAAAAAAGAAAGCCTACTGAAATGAGAAAAATAATAAGTAAACTATTTTCATTTGATTTAAAAAAAAATTGCTTTTTCAAAAACATATCACCCATTTTTGAGTTTTCTGGTTTCTTGCACAGAGTGAAAAGAAAGGATTATATACAAAGTTTTACATTTGAATATAGGAGTGAAGGAAAAGTTTTACACTTTAGAAGTGGGAAAAGGTGGATTTTGTTATTGTTTTTACTGAGAAGAGTGAGGCTAGTACCAGTCACACAGGCCTAGATAACAATTAGCAACCTCTGGTCACTAGATAAAAATATCTACTCCCAGACCAACTGGAGGTTTCTGGCAGTCAAAACATTGCAGTCGCCCTTAGTCTACATCGAATACACTGACTTGTCTGCCAGCACTCACCAACTGCCTGCTGAGCAGGAGTGAAAATATGACAAGAGCAATGCAAAATGTACACAAAGTTAAAATTGTGCTGTTTGAAACGTGTTGGTTGCAGTGCAAATGTTGAAGGTGAACATTCTCCGTTTCCAGTTGTCTTCCCTCCAAAGTAATCTGCTAGTGACCAAAGCAATCACAAGGATCTTTTTGGTGCAGCACCATCTATGTGACCGATTTCACTTAGCGACAGCCAGGAATGCACATTCTTGCCTAATGACTGGAGATTGCTCGGGGGTCAGTGTCTGAGGCCTAAGCTACACTAAGCTAGGCTGTTGACTGCGGCTTCAGAAGTGCTTCAGAGACAGTGGTTTCTCTTTTCATATATCTCCCTCCAAGGAGGTACATAAGTCTATTTAAACAAATGCTGACGTGGAGGAAATGTGCACTAAAACATGATTTTACTTCGAGCTAGAGACAGTCAACATGTCAGATGGACAGGCAAATGCATGCATAGCATGGACGCCCCCCATTACCTCGAAATGCAACTGAGTGTTTTACAATAGGCTTTATGTAACGATGAGGTGAAAAAATGGAAGAAACACAAGACTGAAAGGCAAGAGATGTAGACAGGAGACATAATCAGGAGAATGAGAAGGTAAGAGGGGTTCATTCCCGAGCCATGTAGTGCCTCAGCTGGAATCCGACCCAGTTTGCCTTGAGCCAAAATCTCCTCAGTATTTGGGTCAGAAAGGTGGCCCTGCTCTTCCCCTCTCCAGCATTTTCCATGGTGTCCCTACAGCTCTAGATTGTCCAACACTCTTCAGCTCCATCAGACATGAGTCCATGCCAGGAGCAGACAGAACAGGGAGGGCTCAAAATTGAGCAACTTGTTTCCCCTTAAGTTCTAATCAGAAGAGAAGTGGAGCGCAGCCAAAGAAGAAAACCACTTACCCCATACACTGCAAGCTAACTACGATCCAGTTTCCTCCCTTAAGGAATTTTAACGAGATGATGGGAAGAAGTATTACTTTATTTTGGTTTTGAGTCATTACAGAAAGCTGTCGCTTTTGCCTTCAATAATTCACATCGCTCCATTCTCAGACTCTGTTGCCTTTTCCCCCTCTGTGAATCTGTGTCTTCATTTATATCAAATCAGTTTCAGTCTCATTTCTTTTGTACTTGACAGCCTCATGAGATCAGATGTACCGTAAAGCCTCCACTCAGAAACAGGCAGTCAGCCCCTCAAAAAGACGTGATCGACTGCCATGCTTCCTTTTGGCTCAAATATCTGCTTAGTATTTCATGGACTACATGACAAGTGATCGCCAGCAGTTGAGAGCAGTATGTGTCCTTGAAATAATGAGGCCAAAGAAGAACTAATTTGAGCGGTTTATAAGAGCACTAGGGGTGGTCTCAAATGTTCTCTGAGGCACCAGGTCTGACATTAAATCTGCAGAAACAAAAGGGTTCTGGGTAACGACCAGTTTACAGAGCTCTGCCTGTTATTCTTGTCCCTACTTCTTATTCAGTGTAAAAGGAATGCACCAATGGACGGGATGATGTCACCCCAGTCTGCAGCCTGTTATTTTACACCCAGCAGCCTCATTGTTCAAAAGCTGAAATGCAGCAACTAAACTGAAAAGAGACATGGGGGGAAAAAAAGAAGAAATAAAAGAGGGAGATAACAGAAATACACGGTAAGATAAGTAAAGCAGAGAAACAGAGAGGGTGAGGAAATGGAGAAAGCAAGAAGTACAAGACTAAAGAAAAGCAGGAAATAAGTCACAGTCTGGGCAGAGCAACATCTGCTAGCAGTTAAAACGTCACCAGAGAACACAAAATGCTGTGAACGCAGCACCGCCCCTGGCCTGCCCTCCTCTGTTCACCCCGCTGTCACTCTGCTTGGACAAAAACGTCCCCTGTGCTCACCACCTGCCTTTCTGTTACCCTCTAGTCAAGTTTTCTTTCTTATCATCATTTTCAATAATTTCTCATCTATTTAGCCTTTAATTTTTAATCCCTTTCTTTTACTCTTTACAGATAATCTTGCTCGTTTCCCCTTATCCTTTTAAACTTTCTCTCTTTGCTCAATTTGTCACCTTTCTTTTCCCTCTGAACCAGCCCCCGCCCCACTCTGTTCTCTGCATTTTTCCACCACGAGGAAGGGCAAGTGAGGGGGATGGGGAGGGTGGGCCAATGCAGGCTAGGGGAATGAGCGGACTCCCTGCCCTCCTCTCTGCTCCCTCTTTGAGGCCAGTATAGGGGCTAATGTCGAACGCTTTTGTACAAGGGAAAGTCCAATTACAGACTGCAAGATGTGTTTAGTGTGTGTAGACATTTAAAACCTGTTGTTAGACCAGACCTTTATTATATGTAAACAATTGCATTTTGCCTTCCTTTTAATCAAAACCTTTTAAAGAATGTCAGGACACAGCGAGAGCAGAAACAATGAAAATGTTATCTGATTCACAGAAAGTAAGTCAACTGTTTCATTAAGGCACTGTGGCCACTGTATAAGGTGCATGTGTTCACGTGTTCCTTGTTAGCATAGATATCGATTCAGCCAATCATATGGAAGCAACCCGACGTATTTAGGCAGGTAGACTTGGTCAAGACAAGCTGCGGAAGTTAAAACTGAGCATTAGAATGGAGGAGAACGGTGATTTAAGTGGCTCAGGCTGGTCTCAGTATTTCAAAAACTGCCAATCTTCTGGGATTTTCCAGCACAACCATCTCTAGAGTTTACAGAGAATGGTCTGAAAAACAGAAAATATCCAGTGAGCAGCAGTTCTCTGGGTAAAAATGTCTTGTTGATGCTGGTTCAGGCTGGTGGTGGTGCAATGGTGTTGGGGGATAGCTTCTTCAGTATTGGTGCTGACCATGTCCATTTCTTTATGACCACATCGTCTTATGGCTGCTTTCAGCAGGATAACCCACCATGTCACAAACCTCAGATCATCTCAAACTCAAACACATCTCCTGAACTTCACAATGAGGTCCCTGTTCTCTAATGGCCTCCACAGTCACAAGATCTTAATTCTGCAGACTATCGCTGCTTTTGGATCATGTGCTATTTACACCAAGCAATCACCTGGAATCTAAGAACTTGCAAGTCACATTTATTCATGGTTCTTGAAATTCTTCATGACATTTTAAATTACAGATTTTTAGTACTTCTTTTTCTTTGGGTTTGATAATCAAAGTCAACCCCCTGCTTTGTATCATGTCACATTCATACTAAAATAGACGGAGAAAAGAGCCTCTCACTATGTATCAGTCACGGCTGAGGTACTTGAGCTATAAATGATCAAACTGAATGAAACAGTCATCTGCGCAGTCCAATCTGATCAAAAATCTTTTTAATTAGCGAGCTTCACAGTATACTGCAGTGAGGCTAATCATGTGATGTTCCTTTAACCTTTTGTACTTCAGCTTTCACTTGCTACCTGTTCATGCCTTGAAGAAGACTGAAAGGGTGCTAATTAAAGGGATTTTTATGAGGAAGCGGCTTCCTTCCACACATATTAACCGCATTTTTGATCGCTCAAAATGCTGCCTCTGCTGAGCTACATCCAATCCAGCTTAAACTAATTATTTTATCACAATCATTCATCCTGCAGATTACTTTCTCAGCTGACTCTTTAGAGAAGTACAGCGCATTGCAAAGGGAAAAATGTTATGTCCTAAAGCACGCAACGCATTTCTGGTGTAGCAAACAGCACCAACACACTCAAAGTGTAGTGACTCAATGGTACAATACCCCCACCGGTTTTCCCCACATATAAAAAACAGGCTCCATCAAAGATGTTTCGGCCCAAAGAAAAAAAAAATGTAACCTTCATTTTTTTAAGTTAGGGTGTAATTTACTGAATAACAGGAAAATTGACAGATTTCTGTAGCAAACAGACTGTATGTGGATCAATCATGGTTATGCGCACAGTCACCCTTTGCAGGCCCTTGAGCAAGGTTTCTGCATGTGATAAGAGAGGTATGCTACATTATAGAGTGCCTCTCTTATCACATAGATCACAAGCAAATGTAAGAGTTACAAAAGCTCAAAATAGCCACTTTAGCCTCTATGTTTTTCACTCATTGTTGGAAAACAGCAGTTGAGGCTGTTCAACATAGATAAAAACTGCATTTCATATGCAGGGCATGATCTCTCTTTGACGGGTCACTGGACACAGAATAATCTCTGCTAGAAGTAAATATTTGTAGAAGTTTTGACAATTTATCAGTTTTCTAACATGACAAACTCAAAGTGATGTTCATTACATTTTCCAAGAGCTTAAAGCGGGCAGAAAAGCATCAAACAGTCATCGCTAAATTAACTATTTTAGCTTTCTAACTTCTATGACTGAAAATGATGCATTACCTCATTCTTTAAAAAAAAAAGCTCCGAAAACACTTTGGTGCCAGTCTTTGTCATTTGCGTGGGTGCCTGTGTTAATTTATGTGTGTCAGGCCTTTGAGTGCAGAGTACCGGTAATGATAAGACACCAGTACAGCTGCTAAGCTAAATGAGGACTCCTTTCAAGCCAAGCCAAGAGTGAGGAGAACACACTGCAGGGAGGTGAAACGTAGCACACCTCCTCTTCTTTCTCTACCCCCACACCACACAGCCAAGTCTTACCTCACTCCCAGTCTGCCTGCTGTAATTGCATGACATCTCCTTCCTGCTTTACATCACTATCTCACTGCCCTGAACAATCTCTGCACGGGATCCATGACTGAATGTCGAGCTACAGTAATTAGAGCAGGCTCGTACAGACAGAGGACACGGCGTCCCCTCATGCTTGTGTTCTCTCCACCTGGGCAGATATTTTTAGCCCACCTTGTACGAGAAAGAACAAGCATCAACATGGCAACATGGCGGGTTGCCCGAGAGCATTTAGCTCAATCACGGTGCTACAAATCCAGGGCCAGAAAGAAAAAGGGAGCCAGCTCCTTCATTTTTTTCATTAGTTTTCTTTGTTCCCTGAAATGCTGTCCTGGAGAACTAGTCTGGCTGCCTGTTGATGCCAGAGCGCCATAAACTAAATTAACCAATGTGTCATTCACCGTGGATGATGCACAATAACACAATAACACCGCATGCCATAACAGCGGAAATATAAACATTCTCCTCCCTCTGTTTATATGCGGCTGTGCGCACAGATGTCCCCCGAGGCCGCAAAGTCTTATGACTTTCACTATGCCTGCATCCGACCTCGTTTGCATATCAAGCTCCCGGTGTGTTTGAGTAAGACATCAAGGTTTTGTTTTTTTTCCCAAGATGCATATCTGCTTTCCAGCCTGCGGGCACACACACAGACACACACGTAGAGTTTTGAGTCTCGACCCCAGCCACCCTGTCATACTGTATTTCTGAGCAGCTTATCTTCAAATGCAGCAAATTCTCACCTCTAGAAGCACGCACCCATTCTCCTTCTTAATAAATCAGGAGTTCGTTTCCACATTTTAATAGCTTAAACTCGTGCCAGCAAATAAAAACACAATCATTCCTCTTTTCAGTGATCTTTCCAGCTTTTTTAGCGATGTGTATACAGTCAATTTAACACGCATCCCATCATCTATACACAAGCTAAATAGATACCCTATAGGCTCAGATTCACCTTAGAGGGCTTCGCTGCAACTTGTTGACCTTCTTTAGACAGCACACTGGTATGCCAGTTCCGGCCCTTGTCACAGCCTGTCAAGAGGCCATATATTATCAAGATAATTATCTTTGGAGAACAGATGCCTCTCTTTTTTTTTAAATGGGTGCCCATTACTTTGTGGGTCCACCCAACAACAACTGCCGTGTATTCTATCCCATCTAGGACATACCTCACAGATCACGGCCATAGATTCAATTAGGAAGCACACAATCCCACATTTTACAGCCAGCGGGCAAAGATAGGAAGAGCAGGGGAAGGTCAGCCGGGGTAGCCGGCACATCAGTTTATGAGCAATGTTGCACTTCCGACACTAATGGCCATCTGCATTAAGCCATAAAGACAGGCTCGGCCACAGATAATTGATTTATCTTTCACATGTGGCATTGCTCTAATCTGCTGAAAAATCCCTCTAATTAGGCTACAGTTATTACCGTGTTTATATCATCCTCCTGTTATTGTTGTGCCGGTCAACAGAGCAGTCAGCACAAAGCCAGGTGTTCAACAGCTGTGTCCACTGAGGGTCCAGGCCATCATCAAGTGCCACCTGGCATGTGTGTGCTGCTCACTCTTCAAGGAATAATTTGGGACATAGAACAAATGACTTTTTACCAAGTTATATGAGAACATCCATCCCGCTTTCAGGTCTGCATAATAATTAGGGAGGTACAATGAGCAGCTGGTTGGCATAGATTGTAACAAAAACTAGAAACAAAGGAAAAAGGATCATTTTTATGAGAGACTATGTGCTGGACCACAAAGGTATTCTTGTAGTTTGTGGTTTGCTTGTTTTTTTTTTTACTGTCGATAGCTGTTTCCCTGAGTTTTTATAACTCTAAATTTGTTATTCTTGCACAATCACAACAGACATCTCTAAACTGGAAACTTGCCAGTCTTCATGCTCAGCTCAGCTAACTGACTGCTAAGTTTACTTTTAGTCATATTTAGGTAGCACCCACCCCAGAGAGTAAGCGTCACTCATTCTTCAAACCCACTGAGATATACGAGCCCATCTGTCACCCTGTGGAGACGCTTAAACTTTAATAATTGCACGCTGTTTCAGTTAATCATTCCTGTGTGCAATCGGGCCACCTACTAACAGCACATCCTGGTGTTTACCTAGAGAGGAGACTACTTAGCTCTGCAGTGTGATACCCATGAGGTGAGCATTCTCACAGCTCTTGAGCGCACTCACCGCCCTGCAGACAAACACACATGCTCCGGGACCAACCACCAAAACAAACATTATGCCATTAGAGCAGCTGCCACTTGGCACCAAAACACCCTCCAGTATTGATGAAGAGTGTCATCACCCCCCCAAAGAGAGGTTTGTGAGAGCTACGCAAACACAAGCCCACCCGTTCTCTCCTCTTCACAGGTGTCTGTCACTTCTCTCGTCCTTTCATGGCAGCTTTTGCTGCGATGTTACCTTCACAAATCACAACTCAACAAAACAAAAACTGAGAATAGGCGGAGGACTTCTCTTTGTGTGGTCAGCAAACAAGATGGAAAATGTGAAGGTTTAAGAAAAATGTGCGCTCACTTTTCCAGTGCCTCATGGGTGCAACCTTGTTAATAAGAATACCCCAACTGCAAGAAAGCAAACTAGTCAGAATGTGTCTGTAATGACGCTCATGATTGCAGTAATGGTGTGGTTCCGCTTAGGAAGATAAACAATCCAGCCTACATCACATAGACACAATACACCCTTGAAAACCCATCTATAAATGGCCCATTTAGAGCACGGCACCAAGTTGTCTCCAATAAAATACTTTTTCTTCTTCTTCTCTTTTCCCAGATGTGTTCAAGCTCGTCAATAAAGCTGTTGTTTGGCTGTCTTGTTTTTTTTGTTTTTTTTTTAACTCCAATTTTGCACGTAACGGTTATAAAGTGTTCAGTACAGGCGTAAAACGACTGGTTCCAATACGAAGCCTCGCAAAGACAACTGTTTAAAGTAAAGAAAAATAAAAGAGCAAACTTACCTCCGCGTTGTACAGAGCTACGGAGAGCAGAAGGAGCACAGCCACACTTCGGAACATCTGGACAAAAAAAGGAGGGGGAAAAGAGAGAGAAAGTGTGGTTTTATGGGAAAAGAATGAGCGAACGACAGTGTCCATCCGTTTTCATACCATTCATACTGTCAGGACAAACTTGTGGAAAAGCCAAATTTTAGTCCTCTACATTACCATTTTATATTCGGCTCGGGAAATCTGCTCGGAAAAGGGGTGCTGGTCCGGATATCTGTCGGGACGCAGTCGAGCAGAATTGCCGAGATTTCAAGAAATTTGAGGAGCGCTGAGGAATTCCTGCCAGTCCGTCAGTCTCTCCTCCTCCTCCTTCTCTCACCCTGGCCAATGAAAACGTCTGGAGAGGAGAAGAGGAGGCGGGGGAGCAACGATGGAAAGTGTGTAGGCTATGTATTGTGTGTAAATTAAACGGTAAATGCAGCCTTTCTCGCAAGAAAGGTGGATGGCTGTGTTTGTGGCTCATATTCTGTGTGCAGGTTCGTATAAAAGCTGTTGTATCCTACTGATCTTATGGGACCATTTCTCTTGGCCGTTTCAGTCCATTTTAGTCAAACTCTCAAACAACAGCCATCAAATCATTCGGTATTATTAACAAGGTTTCACTTGCTTTTGTTTTGTGGCCACTAGGGGGCAGAAGAACTCTTAAAACACGCTGAAGGGCCACAGCTTGTAAATGAATAAAACATATTTTAACGTTAGTTTTCACGAGACTATTGACAAATGCAGTAATCGCTGCATCTAGATTCCGAGACAAGGTTGCGTTTGTCTATCTGATAATCTTTATTTTCTGAAAAAACAGTTCAAAAATTGGGTTGTTAAAGCTGAAGGCAAAAAAAACCAACCTCCCATACCAGTTAAACACACAAAAGAGGGCAATTTTAAATCACAATAAATGAAATGACTCACTCTAACTGGGTTTTTTTTCAGCTGCTTCTTTGTGTAGCTGTGTTGAAATTCATTTTAAGCTTATATTTTGAT
>VUQG01017922.1:62343-76997 GCA_015106755.1 Etia nguti
AAATTTTTTTTTTATTTTTTCCCCCCCCCCCCTCTCTCTGTTTGATGCTTCTGGTTCTTGATGTCTCACTTTGATGATTTAGTTCCCGAGTTTCTCTTCTCTTCTGACTAAGACAATCAAATGTGGAGTTGTACTGCACTGAATGGGTGCACAGTGTGTACATCTGCACCTTCACTTCGTATGCATATACATTATACGTTATATTGTAGTGTCTACGTGAATAATGTTTATTACAGAAAGGTAACTTAACAGAACCTTCTGTATTTATGTTGCAATACCTGATGACCGTAATAATAATACATTTTTAAGATTAATTTCTAGTGTTCGTTTATTTCAGAGTATATTTTCTGTGAAGTTCTTGTATTGTTAAAGAAAAAACAGTTATTTTAATCACTGATTAATCTGTAAGTGCATTAAAATGTTCTGTGCAACTTGTTGCCATGTGAACCTATTATTTATTTATTTATATTTAGAAAATGGGATGTGTTAAATCCACTTCAAATTACGTTTCTTGATGGTTTGCAACATCAGCAAAGAGCAGAGCCAAATAAAATAAGCTAAACTCAAACTCTGACATGTTAAAAAATACTTTAATATGCTGAGACTGAGTATTTGTAGGCATACATCAGGTCCTTAAGGAACAGAATGAAGTATAAAATCTTATGTCCCCAAATGAGGACACAAGATCTCAGGAGGAAAACAAGAGACAAACAGCTGTCCTTTGTTTCTACGGTTATGAGTACAGAGCCAACCGAGGTCTCCTGCTTTGAAGTTCAATGTTTTGTCACCCCATCCACCCCCACCCGCCCAGCCTCCTTCTTAAGTAGTGTTTGTGACTGTGAATAGATTGTCTTAGTTTTCTACATTTCCACATTCGTATGGTCACTGGAGGGTGCTGACACGATGAAACAGAACTGCTGGGTCATAAATTTATATGTAGTAATTTTAAATGAGATGATGGCCTTCTTCTAAAAAGGCATTCAGATTTGATTTGATAAGAACCCATTTATTATGCACATATTAATACTATGAACAAACGCATCAGAGTTTGTGCTTTTAGTGGTATTCTTTTTTTTTTTTAAATGATTTCTTTTTCAGCTTTGAATAGGCTTTTACATCATTTAGCATCGCGTCCTTCGATCAGAGCTTACGTTCATAAAAGTCCTCTGCAGAAAGAACTTTGTTGTATCTCACGTACTGAAAGATTAATGTTCTTATTTCTTTCATGATTTCAATATTTCAGGATTACAAACCATCAATGGTGTGCACGCTCCACTGAGGAGTAATTAAAGAGTGATTAAGAAGGACAGTTTGAGCTCTGAATGCAGCGGCACACTGAATTTTGAACACAAAAGAGCGAATGAAGAATCTTTTTCAACTGCAACCCATCAATTATATATAACTTCATCTCCTTTGAGTAATTCTACCTATTTAAATAGATTCTGTGTTTATTTGACACCCCGAGGCGTTTTGTATTACTGTGTGTGAAAGCGTGCACACTGGGCCTTGTGTTTGGGCTTGCACTTGCGTTAAAATTCATGAAAAAACATTTTTCTTGTGTTCGCCAAAGTTAGTTTCATGCCCCTAATTGACCCTTGAGATATTCTGTATTTTTCCATATTGTCTCGCTTATACACTGACCTTTGTTTGCCTCCCTGTTTTGTTGCCATGCAGGAAGCTGTGAGAGAAGAGGAAAAAAAAAAACTTTTCTCTTTATGCTTCCCATTGGGAGTTACCTAAACTTAATGTGTTAAACAAAGCAACAATGCAACACAGACAAACTTAATACGGCATTTTCGGTGAGAGAAGTGCAAAACGCATCATTGAATATATTGCAACAACAAACCAAAGCCACAGCAACAAAACCAAAAAACACAATATGCGATAAAACATAACATAAAACAACAAAAGACACTTCAGGAAATAGAAAAGTGCTGCTATGGCTTAAGTGCTAGAGTGGGATGTCCACTAAATGCAGGGTTGGTGTTTCAGTCCCCAGACTCATCTGCTAAAGTTTTGTGGAAAAGATGCAGAGCACCGAGCTCCTTTTCTTGTGCAGAAAAGTGAATTAAAGACATGCTGTGAACTGTTTCGGATAGCTGATGTTAAAGGACCCGCTGTATGTGTGCACACCATTTGCAACATTCCCTTTACAGATAAGATTTTCTTCATTTTCTGCCTCAAAGCTCTGCAGCTCTCAGTGTCTGTGGGTGATTTTACCAACTGTGAAAGGCTAAAAGAGGAGAATCAAAGACTAAGAGAATATTTTATTCTCAATATAGTTTAGCACAGTTGTGTACACTGATTTCCTGAATCTTTGCCCACAGTAGCCCCAAGGCTCAAAACACAACAACAGAACCCCCCCACCCCCCACCCCCACCCCAACGTTTTTTTCTTCTTTTTAAGAAAAATGCAGCTATTTGTTTTTGAATTTAACATGGATGGAACTAAAGTCCCTCATGGCAGATTGATGTCATGTCCTCTGCCTAAACTAGTAGTCAGCAGTGTCCTTGCCTGAAGTTTAAACTGTGTTTGAAAGCATGGAAAAAGGAGAAAATAGAGGGGACATTTTAACAAAGGGCCATTCACATAATATATTTCTGGTTATGCTTTTAAGATATAACGACATTGAAACGTCCATTTGAACCCTGAAAGCATGTTGGATTGAATTAGGACTGAGGAGATGGGCTTCATTATGCAGAGTTCTGCATGCACGCTGAGAGCTGCACACACCCTTTCAAAGGACCACGCAAAGCTGAAGAGGAAATAATGTTTAAGAGGCTTATAAACAATTAAATATTGTTGCTTGGGTTCGGCGGTGCTAAGAATTTTAAAGCAGTCTATAGTTTATAAAGTCTTAATTTTGAATGTCCTTTGATAAAACATTCCCTTGTGATTTCGGTCTCCTCTTACATCTTTTCAAACTCGGCTCAACAGTCTTGCTGTGACACCAGTGAGGG
The DNA here is from genome assembly GCA_015106755.1 of Etia nguti. Lineage (NCBI taxonomy): Eukaryota > Metazoa > Chordata > Actinopteri > Cichliformes > Cichlidae > Etia > Etia nguti. Next base: position 65,304 of record VUQG01017922.1, read on the forward strand.
AAACAGGAAATGGCTTTAAGCCATCATCGCAGACTTTTGTTGTTTCGATTCCAAAACAAGAAACGCTGCCCCTTTTTTTTTTTTTCCATGAAGTGGCATGTTGTTGAGTTTAGAAAAACACAACAACAAAAGGGGCCCTGTTGTGACTCATTTTGTCAAAATGCTAAACACAAAAGCACAAAGCCAAACCGCACGTTTAAAACTGTTTTGTCTCGTTTAGTCTCAAGTATGTGTTAGAACTGTCTCGTTCTCAAATCTTTGTACATCAAAATGACACACGCATGCTGTCTCAGGAAGAGATTTTTCTGTCATCCAACAGCACGCCGATGTACTTAACATAAAACAGTACCATCTCCTCATGTGCAGTAATAAATTGTGTGACTGATTACAAACTTGATGAGGAATTAGGCTTACTGTGTCAAAACATTTCACACAAGCCGGATAACATGGAGCAGTTGTTTTTAGGTAGAGCTGTTCAATCAGTCAGTCAGCCAGTCAATCAATCATGTGGCAGCAACACAGCGCATTTGGTCACGAAAACATGTTAAAGACAAGAAGATAAGAAACTTGTGGCACGGCTGTTGGTGACAGATGGGCTGGTCTAAGTATTTCAGAAACTGCTGAGTCAGTGGGATTTTCCCCACATAGCCATTTCTAAGGTTTACAGAGAATGGTCTGAGAAAACTATCCAGTGAGTGGCAGTTCTTTTGGTAAAAATGCTTTATTGAGGTCAAAGGTCAGAGGAGAATGGCCGGATGGCTTCAAGCTAATAGGAAGGCAACCGTAACTAGGGTCAGAATTTGCTGTAAACAACATGACGCATGGATCCATTCTCCCTTGTAACAGATCAGGCTGGTGGTGGTGGTGTCATGTTGTGGGGAATATTTTCATGGCACTCTTTGGGCCTTTAAAGACTAACTAAGCACCATTTAAATGCCAAAGCCTACCTGAGTATTGTTGCTGACTATGCCCATGTCTTTATCTTCTGATGATTGCTCCCAGCAGGATAACACACCATCTCAAAAAGCTCAGATCATCTCAAACCGGTTTCTTGAACGTGACATTGAGTTCACTGTACTAAAATGTCCTACTCAGTCAACAGATCTCAATCTAATAGGGCACTTTTGGGATGTGAAATAACATGAGAATCAGATCATGGATGTGCAGCTGACAAATCTGCAGCAACTGTGTGATGTTATCAGGTAAATATGGACCAATATATCAGGTAAATATGGGTGTTTGCATAATTTTGTTAAAGGTGCTAATAGGGCCTTCATGTGCCATGAAGCATTAAAGCAGCTCTGTGGCAGGAGGGAGTCCAAACTGGCGTTAACAAAATGTAGCTTATAAAGTGGTCGGTGAGTGTGCAACTTAATGTTACATTAAAACTCCATCAAAATTAACAGCCTTGTTTTTAACATAGCATTTGGAAAAAGAAATGCAATTTGAATTCCTCAACAGCAAAATGACCTTTACTTTTTGTCATGCAGGCCTCTATGAACATTCATTTCAGTACAGCTCACTGATAAAGCTGCACTTTTGATATTACTTGTTGAATATTTCCTGCCCCCATGTCCTCACTCTTAATTCCGACACTTTTTGCCAGTTGCAAATCTCAAATCTTTTTGCAAGCTCAAAGCTCAGAGATCACACTTTTACCCAAGTGTGAATACATATCCAAATGAGAGTCTTTAGAGTTGCATCTCATTGTTACCAAGGAGGCTTGTGGTCATCCGAGGCTGGGTAAGGAATACCGAGTTATGCTTTCTGCTCTGGAAATTTGGCTGGATCAAGACCAGAGAAAAGATGACAGACAGACATCACATTTTTGCCATTTTGTTGGTAAATTTCCTTGTTTATTTGCTAACATTTTTAAAGAATAGATTTTTCAAGGCAGGACATTTTGTTTTCCTACAAAGAGCATGGTTTCCAGGTGAGTTTATTTCCAGAACCAAGCCTTACTGATACAACAGGGGGTCATAGGGAACAGGAAAAGCCAAGGTAAGTACCCATATAAACACAGAGCTAGGAACACGTGTGAGTATGAACGTGATACTGCATGTACTGCTGCAGCAATCTGGTGAACAGTGGGTGAACAAAAGTCCTTAAAAATGTCAGATAAGTGGAGGTTATCAGCCTGATAAGCCTGATAACACCTGACACACCTGCTGTTGATCAAGATGATCAACAGCAGGTGTGTCAGGTGGAGAACCAGTGGGAATGCCCGTTAAGAGAGCTGGCAATCCTGGCAGAACCTATCCCCTTGTAAGAAAATGCAAACTGGCTAGGGTAGAGAAGGAAACAGAAAAGCATGAAAGAAAATCAGACAGAGGGAGGGAAAGAGAGAATTTGCTGTCCAGCACCGAAAGCAAGAGGGAACATAACATAAAGGGCCTCAGGTGATCAGCTGAGTCAGCGTCAGATGGGACTGGAGGCAGGTTTGAAAATGTGAAAATGAATATCTTTGTGTGTGAGGTTAGCAAGGAGTGAGAACACCATCTCTGACGCTATGTGGCTACAGCAGTGCTATCAGTCATCATGCATTGTGGTTACTTTAGTGCATGAGCATGCATGGGTTTGACAAATAGAGCAAACCAGAATAGAAAACCCATAATTTAACTCCTTTTGAACTGTGCATCATAAATAAAACGAGGTTCTGAAAGTGCAATGCTAGATCGATCACTCACTGGGAACATTTTTTCCATGCAAAACTGCACTTTTGTGTTGAGGCTATCACAGTCTATTACGCAAAATGAAAGACGGCTTTCTGGTATTGAACAGCAACAGCAGTTTGTACAGTAATTTACCTGAAACCATAATCTTACCTGAGCGCTAACCACATTGGAGGTTCACAGTCTCTTTCTTGAAGGCAAGATTGTGAAAACAGCAACATAAAAAAAAAAGCTATCAGTAGAAAAAATGCAAAAATATAGTTTCCCAGAAGAGCTTGATTGATAAATTCTGCAAAAGCTGATACATGTTTTATCAGTTGTACCACACACACACGCAGAAACGTACATATTTACACCAAAACAGATATGTGTAGTGGGAAAAATAAAAGACTTTTACAGCATGTTCTGCAAGCAGCTGGGAGACGCTAACCAACAACAACAGCTCTTTCCTTCCGAGCTATTATTATAAAAAACGTCTTCTTCTATAGAAGATTTAAATTCATTCACTGTGCACGTACATGTGAGAGGATCAAGCTACGCTCAGAACAGAGAACTGAGGTATTTTCTCTTCTGATGTCTCCCTGTTTTCTGCCAGGGGCTTTCCAAGAGGCATCTCGAATATTCACAAACATCCATCAGTGCCTGAAAGGGTCAGAAACTAGTCACAGTCATTGAGAATCACACACACACATACACACACTTAATTATTTCCTTTTTTTTTACTCCTGGAGTTTTCTTTAATCACAGTTTTTCTAACGCATCTTTCTCTGTCAAATGTAAGCGTGAGTCATAGGTAGCTCTTATGTGTGCAGGTGTGTGTGTATGTGTGAACATGTGGGGAACAAAAATGTAAATATGCTTCCGGAAAATAAATGTAACTCACTGTGAAGTCCTCTGAAGTGATAGAAAGGTGTTTGTTGCATGTGTGCATGTTTATGTGTGTGTTTTAATGTATGTGGTTAAGGGTTAAAGGCTTCCTGTAGTAGATATCTATGTGTGCATGCAAGGGGTCTGCAGAAACGGATGATTGTTCTTAAGAACTTGTTTCACTGAAGTATGCACAGTATTGTTCTTTCTTCACAGTTGCAAATATGAGAGAGAAAGGGGGGAGGGATAAATGATGCAAAACAGGTAATCACTACTAATCATGGTTGTGCAAAGATGAATAGTTTGGGGATGTTTTGCTGCACTTAATGAGAACAAATTAGATGAGAATAAATGATTCACATATTTCTTGGCAAAAAGTAATACTATATTTTCCTGCTTTTAAGCTGAACCTGCTCTCACTTTGGTGCATATGTCCAGGTGCTCCGGATGACAGCTGTTAACCATAGGCTGCATTCATTAACACAGCATTTTGGAGAAAACGACCAACACATACACAAATAAAGTAACGCGGGAAGAACACGCATGCGCAGTATAGCACAGACTGGAGGGTATACGTGGAACCAAGCAATGAGTATTCCATCAGTCACGTACTGCCTACAAAGCAATAATACTTCTTCAATCACACACACACACAGACACACACACACACACACACACACACACCCACTGTGTCCTGTTGATGCTCTTTCTCTGTAGTTAAGGTTGTAAGACCCTGTGTGTGGGCAGAAATAAAGGAATTGAGAAGCTTCTTGGGTTGTGATGCTAAAGTCTTTTTCTACATTGCATTTATGGTTGATGCTGGAATGGAAAAGTTAAAGTTGCTCACAAATCATCATTCCTAATTAATGGATGATTGTGTGATCTATCTAAACCCGTCTGCTCTGAACATATAATGCTTTCAACTTTTTTTAAACTTCCCCTTGCTTACCTTCAATCTGCAGTAGAGCAAAGTTTACTATAATATCTCATTTCACACATCAAAGCCGCAAAGAAGGAAATTACACTTGTTTGACACACTTGTCATAATTTCTTCCATCAGAATTATGCCACACATGATGTTTAGACCGCAAGACCGATATTCAACTTGTGCTTGGTTTAAACTTTTATTAGCTTTATAGGTTAGATAATATAACATTTGGAACATCTCCCACACAGATACATTTATTTAGTGGAAGAACACTTAATTATAATTATTCTCAATAAAATTGTTACAATTTCTTGCTGAAGGGACTCATTATATACACTCCTCAAAAAATAAATAAATAAATAAAATAAAATAAATAAACATAAAGAACACAGAGCACTGCAGGATCCCTACAAAATGACCTCTAGACCACCGGTCCCCAACCTTTTTTGCGCCATGGACCGCTTTATATTCGACAATATTTTCATGGACCGGCCTTTAAGGTGTCGCAGATAAGTACAACAAAATTAAAAGGGTACCGGTACCAAAAAAAGAAGATTTATTTGTAACACATGGGAAAAGACCCAGGGAAACCAAGTTAACAATAAAAGTGATTAAAAAAAATGACAAAACCTGATAAAAACCCTGCAACCATAAATTTCACACCCGAGCCTCAACTCTCGCGGCCTGATACCAAACGACTCATGGACTACTGGTCCGTGAGTCCGAAGGTTGGGGACCGCTGCTCTAGACCACTGGTGTGAATGTCTCTGGCTGAACAATCAGAAGCTTCATAAGTGTGGCCTGAGGGGCTGAAATCCTCTAATAGCCTTGTGCTCACTGGCTGGTATTGTGGAGCTTGACTGGCATTTGCCATATAATACCAGGATTGGCAGGTCCACCAGAGGTGCCCCGTGCTTTTCACATATTAGAGCGGGATGATCCTAAGCACATGTTACAGACATGAAAGGGTCTGGAGAAGCTGTGGACCATCACCAGTTTGGTGGTGGGTCAGTGATGGTCTAGGGAGGCATGTCCATGGATGGGAAGCACAGACCTATACAGACTAGGCAATGACACCCTGACTGCCATTAGGTATGAAGGATGAAATCCTTGAACCCACTGTAACACCCGACATTGGTGCAGAGGTCCTGGGTTCCTCCTGGTACCTGGTCTCATGTGAAAAGAGTATGCAGGCAGTTCTTAGCAATACAGTAACTAACTGCTTCCTTTTTTTCCCCTGCTGCTCCTTCTCAGATACAAATATAGCTGATCGTGAAGTTCAGCTCTCTTTCTCTCTCAGTCTGATGGTCATGATGTTTAGACTGAACCAAGCAGCACTTCTTATCCCGCTATTAGTGATGTGGCATGTCTTTGCAGGTACAGGCATATTTATGTTCATCATATTATCAAAATTTGTCATTACCGACGACTTTAAATTAATTGATTAACTCCCTTAAATCTCAGAAATTGCTAAAGACGACCGCAGAGCTATGTTGGTGTCCAGAGGAGACTCAGTGATGCTGACCTGCAACATATCCAAGAATAATATGACCCTAATCTCCTGGACCAACGGCAGATGTGTTTTTCAATATTCTGTTGTGCTGAATCGCACCCATTCAAATTTCTCTTTTCATAGACTGAAAATAAATCATGAGTTCCCCACAAAGCTAATTATTTTTAGTGCTCAGCCTGAAGATGAAGGACTTTATACATGTAACATAACAGACAGAAGTGGCCTATACAGCATTACATGGAATTTGACTGTGTCTGAGAAGCCCGAAGGTAGGTAGGACAAAAAGCAGAGCTAATTGCTTCTAGTAAAGGTCAAACAAGCACTTGAGATAAATTCACTGCTGCTTTTATACAGATTCCATTTCATCAAAGTATTTTCTATACATACTCCCGTCTGCAATTGGAATCCTTCTTTGTGGCATCACAGTAGCTGTCTTTGTCTGTGGGTGAGTAAAACCTTTTAACTACTTAATTGTAACCATGAATACATGAGCGTAATTTAGGATAGTTCTGAACAATCAGTACTGGTTAGACTGATTCGATCAATAATCTTACATGCATTGTAATATTTTGTCACCAAATTACAAATGATAATTTTTTATGTTTAGTCTCAGTTATATGTTCAGCTTTTGAAATATATTTAAAGGTTGCACCATATTAGATAAAAGACAGAACTGGAATCTAGTTTGTGGTGCTCGTAGCTTGGTGTTCATGAACTAAATCAGCCATCAGTGCCCTTTGATGATGTATCTTTCTATAGAGCAGAGAATGAAAGAGTTCAGAATCCATATATCCAAATATCTGATATTTATTGTTGTAAATCAAGGTTTGGTACACAGATAACTAATCCAACAAAATATGAGTCATGCAACAGGAAAGACAACATTGTTTAAATGCAAATACATTCAAGGACTTTCTGACAGAGGACAAGGAGAACTCACAGTTTATAAGTACATAGGAGAGCAACAGAGGCAGGTATAGAGCACATTATAGGAGGAAACCACAAAGGTAGGAAATACAGGAATGCAGGAAGTGAAAGATGAGAAATGAGAGACAATGATGAGTACAAAATAAAACAGGAACAGAAATAATGCAAGAAACCAAACAAAACATGCAGCCTAAAGTTTCTGCAGGGTTCTCACATACAACAAACTGCATTTAGACACATTTATTATATGCTTTTCTAATTTAATATACATGGCCAATGTAGGCTTGTAGGCCAGTTTCGGTATTTTGTGCATGATGATGTGGACATTAGGGGGGCTCAGGACCAAACAAACAACCTGGTACCCCTCAGAAGTTGATTCTGTTCATCTGGACGTAGTGTTTTCAGTGGAAAAAACATTTGGTCACTTATCCAAGTGACTTCTTCAGTCTCAGCTGACTGCAGGTTTCCTCAAACTTATAAAAAGTATATTTGCATAATGACTGAAACTAGCACCACTGCAGTCAGCACAACAAAAACAACCTGGTAATTAATAGACCTACCTGCACCTACCTGAGTCACAGCTAAAGAAAATCTTGAGAACACAACAAAGAAGCCGAGACATTAATCTGGCTTCATAACAGAGGTTCTAGAACACACTCATTTGTCCTGCTCATAGACATTTGGTGGCACAAGGAGTGAGCTATACTGGGCAGATAGTTTTATTGTTGTGGATGAGTAGTGTTTATCAGATTTATGATGTTAAAAAATGATGACTAAATCCTCACATTGGTGAATGTTTGTGTTTCTTGCAGTTACTGTAGGATCTGCATTGCTTTTCCTAACCCAGTGTGATGTGTTTCATTATTTCTTTTTCTCAGCAGAAAAGTTGTGATGAAGACACTGAATCAGGATCCAGGCCAGGATCAGTTTCCTCCTCAGTCAGGAGAAGAGGTCAGAAGATCGTCATCATCGTTAACACCGTCACATGTCTCTGCCTTTATTTTCTATCTTAGAACCTCCACTGATTTTTATTTTTCTCTTTTTGTCCTTATAGGGAGTTCTTCCTCAACCACAGGGTGGCACTGTTTGTTGTAAAAATAAAAAGCAGAGGCGTCAGTATATGGAGAGGGTGAATACAATCTATGATAAAGTCTAAGCGGATGAACAATCCACACAAAAAGTTTTAAAGAAGGGGATTTTAAGCGAGCACCATCAGAGGGAGGACAACAGTGCTACTATAGCCAATAGAACAAATCCCTCTGATTACAAGAAGCAGCCAATTAGAAGAAGGTTTGTATTAAAGAACACGAGAAGGGAACTAAACATGTTTCAGAGACAGGATGAACTAAGGGGCAGGGATAGCTCAGTAGGTAAAGTGTTGGCCCCGTGATCGGAAGGTCAGGGGTTTGATTCCCCTGAACGACTACCCTGAGGTACCCCTGAGCAAGGTACCGTACCTACACACTGCTCCCCGGGCGCCCAATGGCAGCCCACTGCTTCACTGAGTGAATGGGTTAAATGCAGAGAGGAATTTCCCCACGGGGATCAATAAAGTATAAAGTATAAAGTATACATTATTAACTGCAGGCCTACCAAATAAATAGGGATGATATTAAACTGTGAATCAGACCAAAGTCAACTCCAAGTGTAACTTGAATGCTTAAGAATTTTCCTTAAAATGTTCATGTTATGACAATAGTGTATTCTCAGCTCAAGCTCGTTTTTCCTCCAAGTCTTCATTATAACCTTTTTTACAGGGAGATTGTGTATTTTTTAGCATTTGTGTGTGTGTGTGTGTGTGTGTGTGTGTGTGTGTGAGAGAGAGAGAAGGAGTGTTATTCCATCTGTAAACAAAATAACTTGAAATTCTGATAAAACCTTGTAGAGTGGGGTCATGTAAACGATCCTTTAAAATTTGGCTTACGTCCACCAAGGTCTTCAAGGTCAACTTAATGATGATTCTTACAAGTGTGGTGTGTATTGACAACATGTAGAAAGTATGTATAAAGATTTAAAATATCATGCCAAATTTTCATTCAAGGTCAACAGATTGTTCTGAAGGTAAAAGTAATAATAATTCAATACTGTTTAAAACTTTGTTTATTGCTACCATTGTTTGTATTGACAACATATAAGGCATATAAGTGAAATAGTGTCAAACTTTCATAAAAGTCTTGAAACTATTTTTAAAGTTTGGTTGTATTTGCAGCATTTAGGAAATGATACTGGTATACGCAGATTCTTAATGTCACAGTTTGCATTCAAATGTCATGTCACATTTGACCTCTGACCTCATTTTACATTTCACATCTTTTTTATGTCAAGTATACTAAATGGGTTTCATCAGGGCAAATAACAAAATCCTTCAATTTGCACTTGTTTTTACTGCACTTTAAAAAGAAATCAAAATAAACAACAAAATAAATATATTAAAAAACAACAACAATTTTATCACCTTAAATGTTAATACTGCTCAGTGAGTGTGCTCCCATGGTGGAGGTTTTTGCTCTCAGAGTGCTTTATGTAATATTTATATATTACATAATATTTATTTATAACTAGTTTATATTGAATTATTCTTTAAATATGATATTGATTATGCTTTAATTTGTCATATGCTTAAACTTCATGCATCGTTACACGAATGGCTTTTTTGTCCCCTGCAAGTAACCACTTCCTGTTCTTGGCATCACCTTTACAAACACATGTAGAAGTGATGGTGAAGCTTCACTTTATCTGTCTGTAATCATGTTTCATCCAGATCAATCAGCCAAGCTCTTTAATTCACTCTTAGCTGTGTGCCATGTCCTCACAGGTACAGCACAAGTTTTTAATGCACATTTTCTGAGTTTAGAGACAGAATTTGTTTTCATTGAATGCACACTGTGCACACTGTGCTTTGCCTGTGAGGTAGGAGAAAGGTGATTACAGCTGGGTCTACAGTCACACAATACGATTAAAGAACTTCCTCTGTCTTTAGTGTACCTGACGCTGTAGTGGACTTGTGTCTGAGAATACTAACAAACACCGTGATCTATTAATAAAATGAACATTCATAGGAATTGATTACAACACCTAGTAAAGGAAAAATGACATGTTTATATTTAGTATACCTGTGATTCATGATGGGGCTATAATATCTAAAGTATACTGATCATGTTTGTCCCCAACACCTTTGAAAAGTGTGAGTTTCCTGTTCATGCTCTTTCTTTGCAGTTAAGCTTGTGAGACCCTGTGTGTGGGCAGAAATAAAGGAAATGAGAAGCACCTTGTGTCCCTTGATCTGCATGTGTGCTGGATAGACAAAAGTCATTTTTGTATGTTAGCAAAGCTAGAAGTTCTACTCATAACACATAATTTCCTAATTAATGAGTCATTTTGGGATCCGATTAGACATTTCAAACAAGTTCAATTATGTTTTGCATTATCTAATGCCATCTTCTCTGATCATACAAGGTTTTCATTTTTAAAAAACTTTTTCTTTCCTTACTGTAAACCTGCAGTAGATCAGAGTCGTGATGCATGCTCAATCATCCAGGTAAGTAAATCTCCAAAGGTTGATTCTGTTCATCTGGACGTAGCGTTTTCAGTTGGAGAAACGTTTCGTCACTCATCCAAGTGAGACTGAAGAGGTCACTACGTCCAGATGAACAGAATCAACCTTTGGAGAGTAGAGCAGAGTGCACCATAAGGTGCCACAAAGGTCAGAAATCATACATTACAGAGCATTATGCTGCTGGCCATCATACTTTCTTCATCATTATGCCACCCATGTTGACTGCTTAGATTCCAATATACTGTATACATTTCAGAATTATACAAAAGGGAGTTTTTGAGGGAACACAAAATGGGTTAACAATTTAAAGCTGTTCTGCAGCAATGGAGGTTGATCAAACCTCGAAAGTTGGTGCTATTAATTCCTACAGATGTTCCAACTTTTCTGGATTACTTACAACCCCCTCTTTCTGCATGAAAGCAGCGTTGGAACACACTGTGGTACCATACCCTTGTGTGCAGTAGCGGTTTTTGATATGGGCGACATGGGCGGTTGCCCAGGGCGGAATCATGGTGGGGGCGGCATCACGGGCATCGGCAAAAAAAAAAAGTTGCTCATACTCATGCTGCCCCGACATCATGCCAGCGCATTTTGGGGATGGCATAGGCACCGATTGGTTTTCTATCGCCCATTTGCTGGGAGTAAGGGCACCCTCCGTTTGCGAGGTGAGCCTGCTGCTTGCGGCACAGGGAGGAGAGGGCGGGGCGGCGGGGGTCTCTCTGGCTGGCTGGAGCGGCATCTAATAACCAGCTCGCAAAATAAAACAAAATAAAAACAAACCAACAAACACGAAAACACCAGACATTATGATACGCCTGCTTGCTGCTGTGCTGAAGTCAAAGTAAACGTTATTGTCATCTCTGCTATATACAGTACGGTAAACAGAGAGACGAGACGACGAGGCTCCAGTTACAGTAGTGCAAGTAAACAAACGATAAGTATAAGAAGAGCAAGAAAATAAATATACACTTTAGGACTAGGGGTAAAGGGATCAATAACAATTTAAAATGTATAATTACAGTTTGATGATTTAAAGTCTCGCACACATCCTGTCGAAAGGGGAGGAGGGCCGGCTGCTTCCAAATAGAGCACATTTCATTCATAATGTTGTCAATCCAAGCCCATTATGTATTCATGATTTGAATCCTGGTTGTGCAAAATCCCAGAAATAAACCCTAGACAAAGCGAATCTGTGAACTAAGGTGTAGGTCTATTAGGTTATGTTGTGGTG
>VUQG01017926.1:0-14955 GCA_015106755.1 Etia nguti
AGCTGCGTTAAAAAGAGCAGACACAGCCAATATCAGTATAATTATCGTTGTTGTTGATCGGTGCGTCTCTCACGCTTCTTCCCTGCCAGACTGTCCGGCTCTGTGCTCAGATTGAGATCTGTCCGTCTGAGCTGTTAACCAGCCCATCTCCTGTTTGGGACAAAACAACGTTAGAGGCCACCAGAGCGGCCTTAATGCCTTCTCCCTACTAATGGGGATTAATTGAGAGGTAAACACAGAAAGCTGATAAGCCCTGCGCCCTGAAGTGCTGCCGGCCCGCAGGACAGAGACTGATGGAGGCAAATAAAAAGGAGACAGAGAGGCGTCTAGCAGGTAAACACCACTACCTGCGAGGTCACGAGGAAGTGAATAAATAATAATAATAATAATAATAATAATAATAATAATAATAATAATAATAATAATAATAATAATGAGCTAAAAAGAACTTGAAAAAACAATAGAGTATAGACAACTCAAATGATAAAAATCTTAAAAATATACATTTATTCAGCTTTAACTAAAAATTAGAAATATTTTCATAGAAATATTTTTCTATGAAAATAGAAAGTAGTGTGCAAGTCTGGTAGTACAACTGTTTAACTAAGGTTATTTCATACTACTGCGTTAACTAACTAAGTTAGGGCCTGACAAACCAATGCGCGTTCTGGGTCACACTTGAGGGCCAATCTAAATATTACAAACTACAAAATTAAATTTTATGTCTCGATGTTTTTATTATCGAAAGTATTGGTACAGAAACGGTTTATTTTATTCTTTTTTTCATTTGAACAGAATTTAATTGAACACAGTACATATCTGACAATAGCAGCTCTTTCTCACTTTAACGCTTTTTTCACTGAAGTGTTGCGCTTTCAATAATGATTTAGACATATCTGTGTCTACAGATCTGTAGACATATTTATAAATACCCCCCCCCAAAAAAAATAATAAAAATCTGGCTACACAGGGCCCATTAAATATTTGTGCCTTACCTCAAATTAATATCGTAATATTACGGTTAAAAAATGCATAAATAAAAACTTTCAGTAACATAAAACTTCCCCATTTATTTTATTTTATTTAGAAAAGTTTTGGCTGTATCACAAATAAAAAAATATTAAAGTATTCATTGCAAAGCCCAGTAATAGTTTTAGCATCGTTATTACACACTACAGTGTTGGATTATTATAAATGTCGCTAATTCACTTTGGCAGCTGTGTTGTTGTAGCTAAGTTGAACTGCTGTACATACTGTTGGACAGTTTAATGTGTAAAATATAAAATTGCTTTACACAATAAAATTATGGTTTGTAAAATTGTAATCTACCGCATAAAAAAATACTTATCACTAAAGCTGGAAGTGGCTTATAAATGAAATCACATTTTTAATAATGATAATACACTGCAGTATACAGGAGCTATTTTTAGTTGTATTAATGTGAACTGGTTTTCTTCAGTTTCCAGTGCACCAGTGGTGGTAATTGACAGTAAAATGAGCCATCTCAACACACACACACACACACACACACACATTTGCGTCACAGTGTTTTTTTATTTGGCCCATCTATTTGCTTACTGATTTGTTTACAGCACACAGTTAGCTGCAGCTGCTCTGATTCTGACTGAGCAAACACACCAGTCATCAGTGTGTTTGCAGCACACCCTGCATGTGTTAATATGTTTGAGTTTTCAACTCTGATTTGTAGAGTCTCTCTGAGCTATTTTTTTCCTGCCAAAGTCTGAGTTTGGAGAACTTTGAAACCTAAATAACACTGATACGTCTTCATGACTTGATTTAATGTTTTAATCTAACCTCTCACAGCAGTTACAATAAGGTATAACTGGTTTTATAGCTCTACTAAGGACACTGGCCAAACATGAACTGAAAATAAAACATCTTTTGTGTGCCCTAAAGATATACTCAGACATGCTGACACTCTGTGGGAGTAAATCCACACTCGAGACAGTGGTGAATCATTAGCAACGACTTTATGAGTACCAGCATTTGGAATCCACACTCTGAAGAGCAGTGCTAATTGCTCCAAACAAGTCTGCTTCATCATGAACAAAAAGGGTAAAAAATGTTAAAATATCACTAGAACCTCAAAAAAAAAACTATGGCTACATTTGTCCTCTTTGTTTTGTTGTCTTTTACTGAGTTCTAGAAAAGCAGCTCAAGCGAAATATGAGGCATTTATTTCACCTGTCCCTTTACTTTATATCTCTCCATCCTGTGGCCATGAAGTGCATCACAGGAGTGTGCAAAATGATGTTTGTGTCAAATTAACAGGGTTTTGCACTACAAGTAAGCTCACAGTGTGACACAAAGCCGCGGCTTCCTCTAAAGCTGCTCATTTTGTACAACTTTCAGATTTTGGGAGCTGGTCTTAAACGTGTCTAAGCTAGTCTCTCGGTGGGAATAAAACAAAACATCAGTTCATCTGTCACGCTGATACAAAAAATCTATGAAAGAGCTTTGGATAATTAGACCCCCCACCCCCCACAGCATTTTTATAACCCCAGTAGGTAAAGTGCTATGCAGTAGATGTGCCCTATTGTGGAAATGCTTTCACCCTTTTGTTTAATTGCTGTATAAAGTTTAGAGAGAGAGAGAAAGAAAAATTTATGCTCTCCCTTCTAGAAAAAATACATGTTGCTAAAGGCGACACACAATATATGAAAACATTTTCTATGAGATCATTCATGGCTGTGCCATTATCAGTTTGGGGAGTTCTTCTTGGCGTGCTCTCTGTTTCTGTCACAACACCCACATGTTGTTGTAGAGGCTTCTGTCCATGCTGGGCTGCTGCTTCCACTCATACAGCTCTTACTATTGGTCATCAAAGAGCAACACTCCTCCCATTAGCAGACCGCTCAGGCTGCAGCGCCGAGCACTGACAGGCCCAGACAGGCCGCATGAACATGTGGAGACATTTAAGCTTATAGCTCTACTCAGGTACTCAGGAGTGCAGCCATAAGCTCGAGCTATGTACAGCAATATTATTACAGCTACTGTGCCTGCTACTCCCACTACAGCTACTTGTGATGCAGTGACTAAAACTACCACTGCTGCTATTGCTGCTACTGCTCAAGCTTGTATAACAGCTGCTATAGGGTCCTGGGGCAAAGATGACCCCCCCCCCGATTTCTCTGGCTCTCTCGAATAATGACTCAGACTTTGTGTCTGCAACAGTAGAAGTGACTCAAGCATCCATCCTTCATTAAGGGATCTCTGCCCAAATTGAGTCTTGTGTTACAAAGCGGGATGACTTTTTTTGTATTTGTTTGGTTTTTTTGGGGGGGGTGGGGGTCTGATCCAGGAAGTCCAGCTTGAGATACAGGTCTGTAAACCTCAAAGTTTATCAGAGGTGATAAAACTCCACAGAGGTTTATAATTTCCAGAAACTGGATTGGAAATCAGATTTTATGACTCAGGAAATTTTTCACAGCTGTATGCGATTTTTTTTAAAGCACAGAGCCTACAGAGGAAAAATGACTCACTGGCATTTGAGACTAATTTTTCATATTCCAGTTGATGGCGAATCTGAGAAGTATGGGTTGTGTCAGGCTTGTCTAGAAAAGATGACACGATGTGCTAAATTAGTTTAAAGGTAAGGTATAAAGTTTAAATAAACTTTATTTTGTTTAAAGGTCTTTCACCCATGTTTACACATCTAAATGGTGCAAAAGAGATGCACAAGTTGTCCGTTTTCCTGAGCGCAGGGAGGTCGAATTCAGTTTCACTAAGGACCACGCTGAGAAATTACAATTATATCAAATATGTAGTTTACTGACATGTTTTCATTTAATCAAAATTGGATGTTTCACAGAGTCATTTTACGTACAGTGTGATCCACATAAAGCCTTCTACCAATCATTTAGCTTTTATAGTATTCAGTCAAGCAAAATCACATATTTTGATTATAGTCCTATGAGTAGGCTTACCTGCAGCCAGTCACAACAATCTGCTTCACAAGCCTAAACATAAATGTTACTGGGAGTGTGCAACACACAATGATGTCTAAGCAAAGTCGCAATTTTGTTGTTGACCATATTTCTACAAGTCTTACAGAGCCAGCTCATATATGATAACTGAATAGTTATGAAATGTAATGATCTTAATGATCTCTGATTATGTAGTTTAGTTGTACCAAACTGTTAAAACAAATTGTGTAAAAAACAAAATTGAAACAAAAAAAATTCCACCAGTACATCACCAATTTTTTAAGTAGGTTTCTGTACATGGTAAAATTTAATGTGTGAAATCCTTTAAAAAATAAATGGAAAATTACATTTTAAAAGCACACTGTAAGGTTTTTTGTTTATTTTTTTATTTTTTTTACAGTTTTTTTATGTATCTACTTTTTTAATGAGCAGCATCTTCGAATTGGTGCATATTACTTTCAGATGAGTTTATTTTTTGTAAGAATCATCCTGGCGTTTCTTTCAGTGAGAGCGTGAAGACACTTGCTCACTAATAAGAAAAAAAAAAAGCATTTTCTGGCCGTTACTTAATGGTTCAGGGTTAATGTACAGTTGTTCTATAAATAAAAATGTAAATAAAATAAAACATTAATGTGCCACATAGATATATAAATAAAGACGGAAGAAGGAGGACAGGAGAAGAAGATGAGTAATTATTTTTAAAGTTAAGGACTGCTTGGCAAGTGGCATTTTAAATCTTACTTTCCTATAAATCATTTTAAAGTTTTTAAATCTTTTTTTTTTTTACCTATACATGATGTTTTTCTGAATAATGTTTTTTAAAATGTTTTGCAAGAAAACAAACAAAAAAACATATTCTTATTCAAACTTTGCTTGTAAATAAATAATATCAATTTATATTTAAGGTGACAATGTTGATTAGATTCACTCAGTATTTTACTTTTTTACACTCTATACTTTGCTTTATACTGAGGTTGATACAGCAAGTGAAACATCGGCTTATATTTTGTTTAATTCAGTTGGCTAAACCAACAAAGCACAGTCAATATTGCAGTAGCAGGACAGGTCAGCTGAACACAAAACAAATGATTATGTGACTTATTTCTAAGTAATTTTTTTTGCTGTCCACCCACTTTACACCAGTCCAGTCCTCTGCCATGAAACTGTCTACTCATAAAAAATAAACTTGCATTTAAAGTAGCTGCTTGCCTCTCCTGGATTCAGTAACCTTCTCAAACCTGTATTCCCAGTCTATGACTTATGTTTTCTGATGTGTGGATTAAAGTCTGCCAGCCTGTTTAATGTGTCTCTGTGCCGACTACAGGCAGTCCAAAACTTAAGAACATAAAGTAAAACAGTTTATGAAGTTGGATTAATTGTCTGTAGACCTCCAAGACAGGATTCTATCAAGGCACAGATCTGGGGAAGGGTATAGAACAATTTCACTAAAGGTCCCAACAAGCAAAGTGGCATCCATCCAGGCCAGACAGAAGCCATTCCTCAGTAAAAGACACATGACACCCTGCATATAAGTTCCAAAAGGCATCTGAAAGATCATGAGAAAAAAAAATTCTCTGGTCTGATAAAATAAAGATTGAACTCTTTGGCCTGAATGCCAAGCACCATGTCCGGAGGAAACCATTGCTGGCCAATACCATCCCTACAGTGAAGCATGGTGGTGGCAGCATCATGTTCTGGGAATGTTTTTCAGCAGCAGGAACTGGGAAACTACTCAGGGCTCAGGTAAAGAGGACTGGAGAGACATCCTTGGTGATAACTTGCCCCAGAGTGCCAGGCCCACCCAGAACCCAGACTTGAAGCCGACTGAATATCTCTGGAGGCATGTGAAAATGCTCCTGATCCAATCTGAGCCAGCCTGAGGGGTTCTGCAAAGAGGAATGGGAGAATCTGCCCAAAAATAGGTGTTCCAAGCTTGTAACATCAAAGGAGCTTCAAAAAGTATGAGCAAAGGATGTGAAAACCTATGTACACGTGATATTTTTGTTTTTTATTTTTAATAGATTTACAGGAATTTCAAGCTAATGTTTTTCCCTTTGTCATAATGGGGTATTATGTGTAGACTTTTGATATGAAAAATGAATTTAATCATTTTCAGCATAAGCCTGTGACAAAATGGAACCAGTGAAGCACTGTGAATACAGCACGTTAGATTGAAGCCTAACCATAAGACTGCATATAATTTATTGTTTGATGCAAGAGTTGTGAGGTAAGTAGCATCCGTCCAGGGTCGCAGGGGACTGAAACCTATGTCAGCACCCATCCCCTGGAATTTTGTCAATCCGTCACATGAGGAAAGTCCTGGTTTTGCAGGATAACTTTCCTGGTTCAAGTTTTGGCTCTGCTTTTTTGTTTTCTTCATCTTTTTTTCCCAGAGTCTTATTTTTTTGGCACTACGGCTGCATTACTGGATTGGCTCTATTAAAGCTCAGAGGGCTGCACTTTTTCACACTAGGCTGTGACATTTCACAGCAAAATTAGTTCATGTTAGTGTGATGAAAATGATCAGTTCCCTCGTAGGGGTGAAGTAATTCTGCACTAATCTTTCATGTCGAGTTCAAATTGGGCAAACTTAAACACATGAATTTAAACTGCAGAACAACAGTAAGTTATCTTGACAGCACTGACCTATGAGGTAAAGCTGGAGAGTTCAAAATGGGGAAAGAGGTTATTAGCTTTTTTGCAGTATTTACTTTTATTTTCTATATGTAATAAAGAAAGAGCAGAGACAGACGTCCCATACAACAGATAACAATCTACAAGAGCTTCTTCCATTTTGGAGTTCTTTTTCATCAAAGGTCCACACTGTCACGCTAAAGTTAGCCAACGTTAGAGAGAAAAACAAGCAATAAATAAAATTACATAGATTTAGCTGGCCCCCAGCAGAGAATGCACTGAAAATGTATGATGTAACAGTAAAACTATGCTTTTATTAAAACATATATTTAACTGCTGAATATCACAAGAGACTCCTGTGTGCTGATCCTGCAGCCTGTGGGAGTTCATCTTTAAAATGAGCTATCCACCAATTGAAAAGATGACACCTACAAGCTCTAGTGAATAAGTGCTCTTGGGAGACTGCACAGTGTCTTCTCAGTCTGTCAGTTCATGTAATGCTTACTGACGTCAGTGTAATAGATTTTGCAATGTGGATGTTTGCAAATGTCTTTTTAACTGGTTTCCCGTGTCCTGGGGTGGGAGACGGGATGAAGGCCAGCCAAGAGAACGGCTTTGGCTCGTCCATCAGCCCGAGATATCTAAATATTTATGCTGTGATCCACATTTATCCATTCACTGGTGCGGCTTTCTGGGTCTAAAACGTTATGTTTCTGGGAAGATACACGAGTATACAGTGTTTATCCAATGCAACCCACTGAGATTTATCCTAAACTGTCAGGGTTTACAATAACACACATAAATTGTGGTGTGTGTGTGTGTGTGTGTGTGTGTGTGTGTGTGTGTGTGTGTGTGTGTGTGTGTGTGTCACTAAAAATCATTAGAATCATTAATTCGAGCTCTGCACCAGCTGGGAAAATCAGGACAGGAAAAGAGAATGAAGTAATACTTCGACATCAGCTGATGTCCAGGTGTTGCTGATAAAACTCAACTCAGACCTGATGTTTTTAAAAATGTTAATTATAAGTACATGATAATGGAGTTCCAAGTTTGCATATTTTGCTTAAATGCTGCACAGTGGTTTAAATTTGTACTAAGCCAGTGGGGAGATTAAGATAATCCCAGTCAAGGCACTTTTAACATACAAATCCTTAAATTTCAGCATGCTGTTGGTTTTTTGTTGTTTGTTTTGTTTTTTTGAAATAATTTGAATTTAAATCCTGGTTTGAAGTCTTTGCAAATAAATGCATTCTTTGCATTTACATGTTTTTTCACAGCATCCCAGCTATTTCATGATTGACTGAAATATACACCAATACATACTTTGGTTGCTGACAGAAACGATCACCTTAATGTTTTAAGCTTAAATGTGAAATACTTGGTTCATCATATTCAGCAACCATCACAAGCTGATCAACATTATGGAATCCTGCTTATTCCTTTTCTTTTCATACAGAAGAAGATGAAAGCATGTAAATGGACTGGTTCTCCACATAATTGCATTTTCAACCTAAAATCCCAGTGGAAATAATTACTACATATGCTGTTCAATGATGACATGTGCCATTCTCATCATGGTTAAGCCATCAAAATTTGCCGATCTCATACTAAGCGGGTCTCTTATGTTGTCCCTCTGCCTCCTGCTGCTCCACGGAAGGAGACACAGTGCAGGTTCACACAGCTGAAGTGTGTTTTATTAAAAAGAAAAGGAAAATCAAATCCAGTCCTTGATTGGTAAACCAAGAGGTAGAGCAATACACTGAGGGTGCTATTACAGCTGGTCAGAGGAGGGGAAAAAAAGCCTCAGCTGTTAAAACTAAACAAAACTGTCATGTTCATGTTTGCAAAATGTAAAAATATTATTTCAATTTACTTAAAAGGTTTCTGTTTTCATTTGAATCTACACTGTAAACACCAAAGCCTTCTGAACATCTGTTTTTTGTGTAGAATCAGTTTAGTTTTATTATGTCTGGGAAGCTGCAGTTACTTTGTTTCATTCATATTGTTTATACTGGTAAACTATCGGTATAGTCTACCAGTCTTACACTCCTCATCGCTGTAATTTCTATCATCATCACTGAGGTTGTAATATTTGCAGCTGAGATCCACAGAAAAAGTACATAAAAGAAGTAAATAAATAAAGAAATGGAGAAGGTATTTTGTCACATACACACAGGTCACATTTCAGGGTTTCTTTAAAGCTGTGAAAAATCCGT
This sequence comes from Etia nguti, assembly GCA_015106755.1. Lineage (NCBI taxonomy): Eukaryota > Metazoa > Chordata > Actinopteri > Cichliformes > Cichlidae > Etia > Etia nguti. The sequence continues at coordinate 8,798 of VUQG01017926.1, forward strand.
CAGTTTGGCTTGACTTTCATTTTGCTTGACGACAGGTTGACAACGCAACATGCAATCATAATTGTAAGTCTGGAACACACAGCATAAATGTATTAACTCACGAGCCACTGCATTAAGTACACTTGTTTAGCTGCACGTTGATGCAAATGTCAATAATATGCACCAATCCAATGCATTTAGTCATGTGGATATGGTCAAGACACCCTGCTGAAATTCCAATGTGCATCAGAGTGGGGAAAAAGGTGATTTAAGAAACCAAAGGAGCTGGTCTGAGTATTTCAGAAACGGCTGATCTAATAGGATTTTCCTGCACAACCAGACTCCTGGTTGATGCCAGACTGCTTTGAGTCAACAGGACGGCAACAGTAACTCAAAGAACTACTTGTTGCAACCAAGCTATGCAGAAGAGCATCTTTCAATGCACAACACATCCCACCTTAAAGCAGCAGAAGACCACACTGCATGCCATGCCTGTCAGCCAACAGCAGGAAACTGAGCCTACAGTTCACCCAGGTTTACCAAAACGGGACATCAGAATATTATAAAAACGTTGCCTGGTCCGATGAGCCTCGATTTCTGCTGCGACAATCATATGGCATAATTGACATAAAAGTATGGATCCATTCTGGATCAAGCAGTTCAGGCTGGTGTGGGTAATGTAATGATTTGGGGTTTTGTTTTTCTTTATTCAATTTCTTATTTTCTTTGCACACTTTCAGCCAATTGAGCATTGCTTAAACACCACAGCCTACCTAAGTATTGATCAGGTCGCCCCTTTATATCTGTTGTGTACCCATCTTCTGATGGCTGCTTCCAGCAGGATCATGCACCGTTATCTCAAACTGGTTCATTGAACACAACAATGAGCTCACTGTACTCATAAGGCCTCCACAGTCACCAGATCTCAATCATGGATATGCAACTAATAAATCTGCAGGCGGACCAAAATTCCTGACGAATGTTTCTAAAACTTTGTTGAATCTGTGCCACAAAGAATTAAGTTCTGAAAAGGGGGTCCAACTCAGTGCTAGCAAGGTGTAGCTAATAAAGTGGTTGGTGATTGGGTTGTGTGTTTTCTTGAACTAACAGAAGTCATGCAAACACACAACCCAGACTGTGAAATCAATCTTGTGTAACAGATCTTCTTTGTTTTAATATTTGCGTGTAGCATGTTCCAGGCAGCTTGGAGGGGGAAATTGCAATAATGATAAAAAAGAAGTGGGCACTCACACAGCACTTTCTCAAAATCTGCATTACAAAGTGCTTGACAGGAACAGCACGATATTAGACACCAAGGCTAATGAGAAAGAAAAGAAAAAATGTTTACTTATCTTTTAAAAATGGACCAAATATGCTAAATTGTCAGTTTTCAGAGTGGATGTTGCATATGAAGTCAAACATATCTGTGCACTTATATTTATCATCTTCAGTGGGTTTTAGGGAGTGTTCTTCTGCACACTTCCAGGTGTAAAACAGGTGTAGAGCAGCCCCCACACTGCCAAAAGAATTATGATTAATGCTGTTTATATCAGTTGCTACAGTTGTGTGAAGTGTGCCATTGTCTCTGTTTGTATGACCTGCAGGCGGAGCGTCACCGATGGAGAGATTAGAAGCTCATCCCACATTTACACATCACTGTCACACCATTTATCAAAGCGAGAGAAAGAGCGTGTTGTTGGTCCAAATCTCTCCTCCGTCTGTCTTTTTTCATCCAAATACACTCACACATGGGTGACTGGTTGAGGGATTTGCAGAATGTGAGCTGGGTTTAAGCCACCTCGTTTGTCTTTTCATCTACGCACACGCCTGATGTTGACCTTGGCTCTGACCAGACCTGCTGCCATGTGCCCGGAGTGACCTCACTTGCCAAGACCTTCCTGTCCAACTTAACAGATCCCCTTACATCTCACAGCACTGATGCCGAAAAAGAACAATGGAGGGAGGAAAGGGATGGTGGTGAGGGGGTAAGGTGAGATGAGAGACATGAAGAGACAACATTTTAGCTTGTAGGCCACAGGGAATGACAACAAACAGGGGGGCTGGAGTGAAACGGGATCTGCGCAGGGAAGGTGGAGGAGCTGCTTTCTGTCAGTCAGCTTAATCTGGACCACCTCCTGCAGTAAAAAGGTTCATTACTCAAAGAGAAGAGGACGTCCTACGTGTGTTTCATGTATTCCAGAATGATGATTTATGCCATTTCTTTGCTGGCCCTTCATCATTTCTTCTTTACAAAATTTCCTTCAACTCAAAGATCATGAAGATGGTTTAAGAAAAGAATGTTCATTTTATTTGTTTTTAAGCATTCAAAACAAACATTTGCAGAAAACCGGTAAAATAAAGGATGCAGACCACTTTTTCCATCTATTTTGTTCAGCAGTTCAGCGAGTGCTAATTTATGTGCACAGTTTTTTACATTTTATTGCAAATGTAAACATCCAGCATACTAACAATATATTGCCACACCTCCTCTTCTTGGAGATGTAGAAGTTGTGCTATAGAATGATGAGTTGAGATGACAAACCCTTTATGTATCCCATATTTGCTAAACGTGAAGTTTTGTTTTCATGAATCACTTCCACTATCATGCTACTCCCCACACTCCCCTCTCCCAAACATCACTTAGTGCAGTTTAATATCCAGATTCTCACAGCTCTGATATCTCTTACAATCCCATTTCAAATGATGTTCAGTCAAATAAAAGCAATTCTGAAAACATCAAATGTTCTCTCACTCTTACTTAAACATTTTTAATCTTATAATTGAAAAGGTAACAGGTCCAAATTAGCACCCAGAATCTTATCTCAGAGCCATCCGATGTAATACACGAACAGCCCGGTTGGGCAAGGCACACGGACTTCTATGCTCCAAAATGTGTAGATTCTGTTCAGATTTAAAGATACCATTACAGATGAGCCATGCCGTGTGACCTAATGAACCCACCATAACAACTTCATATAGTAGTTTGTTACGTAAGGTTTCATTTTCCATGGGCTGAAGGACTGCTGGCATCTCTGCTTAGACTCCTGCCCCCATGCCCTGAACCCAGATAAACTACACTAAACAAATGGATGAAAGGATGAATGGATGATCCGTTTCACTATTGCTTTATTTCTCAAACTTGGAACTTGTTTTTTTTCATTCATCAAACCTCTCCAGTGGTTTGCCATCATACAACTTTTTTTTTTAAATCTTTTAAAAACTTTGAACAGGCGATCCATGCTTTTATTACATCCCAACTGGACTATTTTAACCCCTTACATGCTGGAGTTAACCAGACCTGCCTTGCAAGACTGCAGTTGGTCCAAAATGCTGCAGCTCGTCTTCTGACACAAACTAAAAGATGTGAACATATTTCCCTGGCGCTTGCCTCTCTTCACTGGCTCCCCGTTCACTTCAGAATTGATTTTAAAATGTTATTGTTGACTTACAAAGCCCTGAATGGACAGACTCTCGGGTATTTGTCTGACCTCTTGCAGCCTTATGCACCCTCTAGATCTCTTAGATCAAATGATCTTTTGCTTTTAGCCATACCAAGGTCGAGGCTAGTTCACAGAGGTGATCGAGCGTTTGGGGTCGTAGCACCTAAACTGTGGAATAATCTACCCTACACATCAGACAGGCTCCTACTGTCAGTCTTTTTAAATCTTATCTTAAAACACAACTGTATTCACTGGCTTTTAATACAGTATCAGAGTTATTTGGTATTTGATGTTTGGTACTAATATTATAAGTCATTTTACTAGTTATTTTGCATTTTTGTACAGCACTTTGGTCAACGTTGCTGTTGTAATTAAATGTGCTATAAGAATAAATAAATGATAAACGATACAACTTTGACTTCAAAGAAGCTGGGACACTGTTAAAAGCATATAATGCAGTGATTTGCCGGGCTTTTAAATCCCGTGTATAACTAAAAATAGCACAGAGACAACAGATCATATGATAAACACAGAGGAGACCAGTTGCTTTGAAAGTGCTCTGTTTTCCTTGATGATGTTATCAGTTGGTCAAAAACATGGGGATTCTTTTATCAGTTGGCAGGTCTTTACTACAGAGCCACACTGTTGGATTATGTGCAGAATGCATTTGCCATTGTTTTCCTGTAATAAGCAAGAGCTTCTGTGGTGAAGATGTCCTCTGGCTGTCAGCTTGTGTATTTGAGGTAATGACACCATCACATATTACCTATGACATGCTTATTAAACAAACATGCTTTATTAAACATGCTTATTAAAACAACTTTGTTGTCCTTACATTTTAAGCTTGTATGTTCCAGAATTCCCACAAATAACATTTCTATTAAACCAGTCCAAATATGTGCACCTCGTGCCCCCATCTATAAAACACCTAAGGAGCTGAAATGCAAGATTTGCTTTCCATGGTAAAAGCTTAGCTTTGTGTCCTGATGTCGAGCCAGATGGTCCCACTCCTCTTTAACAAACATAGACTTGACAATGAAGATCCCAGAAGAAAAATAAATAAGAATTCTGATTATGATTTGTGAGACCACAGAAAAGATTTCCACTTTACCACAATCCATCATAAACGGGCTCTGATGAGCCAGAGCAGCATCTGGATCTTGTCCATATATGGTTTTTCTTCACATGGTTGCAGGGCCTTAACTTGGCGCACCAAAATGTCAAGCAGCTAAAAATCCTGCATCGAGCAAGACTTGGAAAACAGTTTGCTTTCAAAACTCCAGCAACTGGTTTTCTCAAAGAAGTCAGAAACCAGCCAAATGAATTTCAAATTGTCAAAGCACAATTCAGGGAGTTTTGTGGTTTTTGTTTTTCTGTATATCAACATGAATGTTTTCCCATGTGTAAGCAAAAGGAGAAAAAAACATATCTCATGTTAAAACACAGACTTACGATTACTGCGAGAGATAACAATGTGTGGAGGTGGGAAAGCCAGTAGGATCACACCTTTAATCACTGAACGTCTGCTGGTAGCAAGACATGCAGCCAGCTCAGTGGCCTGTAAAACTGAGGAAATATTATTTTGCATTATAGATTGCAAAGGTCTATATCTATCAATCTATCTATAGACATAGATATATAGAAATAGATATAAATATATAGAGCTATATAGAGAGATATATACATTACTGGTCAAAAGTTTTAGAACACCCTAATTTTTCCAGTTATTTATTGCAATTCAAGTTGTTCAAATCCAATGAATAGCTTGAAATGGTACAAAGGTAAGTGGTGAACTGCCAGAGGTAAAACAAAATAATAAATTTAAAAAAGGCAATTATACAAAAAGACCTTTCTCAGGGAACACAGAATGGGTTAACAATTTAAAGCTGTTCTGCAGCAGTGGAGGTTGATCAAGCCTTGAAATCTGGTGCTACTTATTCCTAAGGGTGTTCCAATTTTTCTGGATTACCTACAACCCCCTCTGTCTGCATAAAAGCAGTGTTGGAAAACCCTGTGGTACCATACCCTTGTGAGCATCAGTTAAAAAGTATCGTACTGCAGAAAGTAGTGTGTTGCCACAAAAATGGTGGAGAAAAAAAGGCAATTAACAATGGAAGAGATACAGACCACCATCTCCTACAAAGAAATGGCAAAGAAAGTCAAGGTGTCAGTGAGTACAGTTTCCTTTACCATCAAAAGGTACTCAGACATTGGGGCAAAATCTGATAGGAAGAGGTCTGTCAGATGCAAAGCCACAACTGAATCAGAGGACAAGTTTCTGAGAGTTAACAGCTTGCGTGATAGGCGGTTCACAGGACAACAGCTTCAAGCACAGCTTAATAGTGGTTGTAGTAAACAAGTCTCAGTTTCAGCTGTGAAGAGAAGACTTTGAGCTGCAGGTTTGACAGGACGAGTTGCAGCAAGAAAGCCATTGCTAAGATGTCAGAATAAGACAAAGAGGCTTTCCGAGGCCATGAAACACCGCCATTATACTACTGAAGACTGGAAGAAGGTATTATGGACTAATGAATGAAAATTTGAAATCTTCGGTTCATCACGCAGGATCTTTGTACGTCATCGAGTAGGTGAAAGGATGGTTCCACAGTGTGTGGCATCAACTGTCAACCATGGAGGAGAAGTGTGATGGTCTGGGGCTGTTCTCCTGGATCCAGGGTCGGTGACTAGTACAGAGTGAGAGGCACCCTGAACCAAAACACCTACCACAGCATTCTGCAGCAC